>CAUYTI010138785.1:0-14737 GCA_963575145.1 Galago senegalensis | reverse complement strand
TTCCAAATAGTGAACTTATTTGGCTGGGGCTGGGTTTGAACCCGCCACCTTTGGCATACGGCACCAGCGCCCTACCCTTTTGAGCCACAAGCACCACCCACAACATCATTTTTTTAATTAACTTTATGATTTTTTTTTTTTGAGACAGAGCTTCAAGCTATCACCCCAGGTATAGTGAAGTGGCATCACAGCTCACAGCAACCTCCAACTCCTGGGCTCAAGCAATTCTCCTGCCTCCCAAGTAGCTGGGACTACAAGTGCCTGCCACAATGCCCAGCTATTTTTTGGTTGCAGCTGTCATTGTTGTTTGGTGGGCCCAGGCTGGATTTGAACCTGCCAGCTCAGGTGTATGTGGCTGGCACCTTAGTCACTTGAGCAACAGGCGCCAAGCCAACAACATTTTTACTCCATTTGGACTGTGGGAACTTTTTTGGTAGTGGAGAATTGGCTGACTTCCATTGTATACTTTGAAGCTTTGTTTCAGGGTTCTATTGATACACCCGTGTTTCATCACCAGTGATAACATGACCCAAGACACAGTCTTACTTCTCTAAAAGGTCTTGGCAAACTTTGACTCTCCTTTGCTTTTGTTCGTCAGTGAGCTCCTGTGGGACCATTTTTGCACACACCTTTCTCATGTCAAGATTTTTAATTGAGATTTTCCTAACTCTTTCTTTCTTTCTTTCTTTCTTCTGAGACAGAGTCTCACTATGTCGTCCTCAGGAGAGTGCTGTGGCCTCACAGCTCACAGCAACCTCAAACTCTTGGGCTTAAATGATTCTCTTGCCTCAGCCTCCCAAGTAGCTGGGATACAGGCGCCCACCACAACACCCAGCTATTTTTTTTTTAGCTGTAGTTGTCATTGTTGTTTGGCAGGCCTAGGCTGGATTCGAACTCACCAGCTGTGGTGTATGTGGCTAGTGCCCTAGCCGCCTCAGCTACAGGCGCCGAGCCTCCTAACTGTTTCTTTATCAATGTTTACTTGGTCAGCTATGCTTCTCACAGTCAGCTGACAATTTTGATGCACAATTTGATGGATTTTTGCAACATTTTCATTAGTTCTGCTTGTTACTGGACACCCTGACCTCTCTTCATCAGTGACTCTTTCCCTCCCCTCAGAAAAACTTTTAAGCCATTTGTACACTGCTATTTTCTTCATGGCATTGTCTCCATAAACTTGGACTAACATGTTCCTGATTCCACTTCCTCTCTTGCCAAGTTTAACAAGAGATTTAGGCTCAGAGCCTGTAGCTCAAGTGGCAAAGGTGTCAGCCACATACACCTGAGCTGGTGAGTTCAAATCCAGCCCAGACCTCCAAACAATGATGGCTGCAACCAAAAAATAGCTGGGCATTGTGGTGGGTGCCTATAGTCCCAGCTACTCTGGAGGCAGAGGCAGGAGAATCACCTGAGCCCAGGAGTTGGAGGTTGCTGTGAGCTATGATGCCACAGCACTCTACCCAGGGTGATAGCTTGAGGCTCTGTCTCAAAAAAAAAAATAAAACAAACATGAAATTTAATGTTTATTCATTGCTCTAATTTAAGCTCCAAAATTCTCATGATGGCACACAAAAGCACAAAAGCAACAATAAATGCCACTCAGCAAGACACTGCCACACGTCAACATGAACACAGCTGTAAGACACTGATAAACCAAGGTTATGAAACCTTACTGAGTTGTTTGCACAGTGCTGCCAACGTAAGCACACAGTGGTTTTTGAACTTCATTACCAGACCTTTTTATTTCTGGAAACTCACACTCTACCTACACCTCACAGGGATCAAAAGATGATTATGAAAGTGCAGGAGAGAGGGAGGAAGGAAGGAAAGAATGGGAGAGGCCTTGGAGGCATCTACCAGGAAGGATGTTTAGCAATGTTGTCCCACATGCTACAGGGAGCCAGGGAAAGTTTCAGAGCATAGAAAAAAAAAACGTAGGCTTGGAGCCTGCAGCTCAAGTGGCTAAGGCGCCAGTCACATACACCTAAGGTGGCGGTTTGAATCCAGCCCAGGCCCACCAAACAACAATGATGGCTGCAACCAAAAAAAAAAAATAACTAGGCATTGTGGCGGGCACCTGTGGTCCCAGCTACTTGGGAGGCAGAGGCAAAAGACTCGCTTGAGCCCAGGAGTTGGAGGTTGCTGTGAGCTGTGATGCCACGGCACCCTACCTAGGGCGACAGCTTGAGGCTCTGTCTCAAAAAAAGAAAAAAGAAAAAAAATGTATGTAATTTAGTTTCCAGAAGATTCACCTGGTTATCACTCATTCCTGATGGCTGTCCCTAGGCCCAGCACCTGCTCTCTGTAAGAGGCACCATCTCCACACCAGCCAGTAGGGGAGTGGCAGGAGGGCACATAAACAGACTGGGAGGCCTGAGCGGGCCAGCTGCTGCTTCCAGGACTGAAAACCAGCTACTCCCCTGTGGGCAGAGAGGCCAAAGAGAGCCTGGGGCACAGTCAAGAAGGGAAAAGATTGTCAAAACCCTGTCTGGGAATCTCCTGGCCCTTCTGGCCTGACACCTGCACAGCAGCCTCCAGGCCAGGATATCCTGGCAGCCACCCCTGCCTCCAGGGCAGGGAGGAGGAGCAGAGACCTGCAGGCACTCCCAGTCCACTTGGTTCCTACACCTCCCAACAGCTAAGGAGTCTCATCCCTCCCCCATGATACCATATCCCTTGGGGGTCAGCCCTTGATTGGGGGAGTAGTGGGTATGTGAAAGGCCCCAGAGTATTGGGGACAGATTCCTGCCTGGGTCAGGCTATTGTCAGGCTGTACCCTATTCAAGCATCCAAAATGAACAGTGGCCAGCTTCCCTCCTGCTCCCTCCTGCTCTGGGCTCCTAAGATGCACCCCAGAATCCACAAGCCCAGCACAGCACTTAAAGTTGGCCCCTTCATCTACTCCATGAGCCTGGGTAACAGGCGGGGCACTGTACAAATGAGGGCTCCACACTTCAGATAGGCCAGTGGACTAATCTAAGTCCCCCAGCTAAAATGTTTAGGAAGAGAGAGTTTCGGCTTCCTAGCCAGCCTCAAAAAGGGCTTTACAGAGGGCTGCAGCAGGACCAAGTCCCCCATCCTCTGTGGGTCTGCCGTTACTGAAAGGCCCAAGGCCATCTCTTGCCCTACCCCTCTATTTGCCAGTGAGGAGATGCGATGCAGAAAGCTGAAGCAACGCCTCTAAAGTCACACAAGACAAGTAAGGAGACCAACTCGGGCCAAAAAGACTCAGGGAGGGCCCTGTACAGGTTGGCCAAGGGGGTCCTTTGTAGGGGATTGTTATAAGGGGCAAAGGCCTAGCTCACCCCATTCTGTTTTCGCTGCACAAGAGATACTCAGTTCTGTTCCCCCAGAGGCCAGTGTGTCCAAATTAAGATGATCTGATGTAGGGAAGTACCTGTGTTGAGTACTTGCCAAATGCCAGGCATGGTAAAAGGCAGGAATCACTATCCTTGACTCATAGATGAGGGCCAGGACTCTGGGGGAGGTGGGGGGTTGAGTGACTTGCCTGAGTTCACCCAGATGGTAAGGGACAGAGGTTGAACTAAAAACGCAATACCCTTCCACTCTGCCTCCCATTCCTCTGACCTCGGTCACTGTGCTGCTTTTGCTGTGGGATGGAGTTGCACCCCACTTGCTGAGGTGGCACCCCTGAAATTGGGCCCCTCACCAGACTCACCCCTATGTAATGGGCACTGGGAATCTGCATTTTAACAGGAATCTTAGAGAAGCACTGTTTAAATAAAAACTAAGATCTACTGCTTGGGCAGTGCCTGTGGCCCAGTGGGTAGAGCACCGGCCCCATATACTGAGAGTGGTGGGTTCAAACCTGGCCCTGGCCAAACTGCAACAAGAAAATAGCCAAGCATTGTGGCAGGCTCCTGTAGTCTCAGCTACTCGGGAGGCTGAGGGAGGAGAATTGCCTATGCCCAGGAGTTGAAGGTTGCTGTGAGCAGTGATGCCACAGCACTCTACCAAGGGTGATAAAGTGAGACTCTTGTCTCTACAAAAAAAAAAGATCTACTGCTCTCCAGAAGGGTTTTGGGTCTGTTTTTGAGAAATGAAAACCAATTTCCACTCCACCATACCAGGGCCAAAGCAAAGTTCTGTGCCCCCTAGGTGGAATTACCCTCCCAGGAGGTACAACCTCCTGTGGTGAGCAAATTCAGTGAGGAACAAAGGGATATCCCCTCCTCCAAGCACATAGTTCCAGAGCCACTCAGCTGGGAAAGAGAGGGATGGCCCCACACCACCATCACTGTTGTCACTTTTCCCTCAGGAGAAGAGCATCCTCCCCCCACACACATTTTCCCTGGCAGTGCTCCTCCCCACTAAAGCCAATCTCTGCTCTGAAGGAAAGGTCACTTTGCCTGGAGTGGCTAACAATTACACATTACCAGCCCTAGTGGTTTCTAGCAGTTTCAAATGCTGACTTTCGCAAAAAAACTTCTTATAAAGGCCATCTTCCCTTCTTATTCCATAGCATTTACATTTTATAAGATTTAAACAGAACCACTTTTTTTTTTCTGTAGAGACAGAGTCTCACTTTATTGCCCTTGGTAGAGTCCTGTAACATCACAGCTCACAGCAACCTCCAACTCCTAGGCTTAAGTGATTCTCTTGCCTCAGCCTCCCGAGCAGCTGGGACTACAGGCGCCCCCACAACGCCTGACTATTTTTTTGTTGCAGTTTGACCGGGGCCAGGTTTGAACCCGCCACCCTCGGTTTATGGGGTCGGCGCCCTACCCACTGACCCACAGGCACTGCCCTAAACAGAACCACATTTAAGCACAGATATGCAGGACTCTCCTCACATCCCCATTAAAAGGAAAATCGGGGAAACATCTACATTAGACATTAGATGGCTAGGCTATTCCTTCTGCAACCAGCAATGACTAGGGCCTACAAAACAGCATCAGATGCCACTGCCTCAAATCAGAGAACTACTTCCTCCCAGAAGCCCTCATGCCTTCCCCAGCTGGGGGCCATGGATACTCATCTCAGAAGAAGGCATCCACTGGAGAGGATGCCCCATTATTTGCAAGCACAGCAGCTGTATTTACTGAGCAATCTAATGTGTCAGGCACAAACACTACTAAAAGAACTACATTCAATATCATATTTGACAGGCCAGCCCTTTAAGGTGGCTATGACTGACTGGTATGCCCATTTTACAGATGGGAAACAGGGTCAGAGAGGCCAACAGACTTGCCCACCCCTGATCCCACAGCTGATGTCCTTCAAGGCCCTCTGCTCCAGCCAAGATGTCTCTCAGCTGACAAGAAGCCAGGCCTGGGGTCTCACTAACCTCCCAAGCTGGTCCACCCTGCCCTCCTGGTTAAGGACACTTGACTGTGTCCTCCACCATCTGACCTCTGGGAGAAGGTGAGCCCTCAGCACCTCTTTTTGTTATTCTGCATCTCCATGAATCACTTACCCCTTTTGATGCTTTTGATGTTAAAATTCTCTCAGGAGACCCACAATCATTTTTAAAACTGTCTGGGCCCCAGCAGCAGGGTCAGCACGCCATCTGGTGGCTATGTAGAGAACCTCAAATCATCTAAACCACCAGAGTGCAGCCCAGGATCTGGGAGGCTCTTAGGAGTCAGGTGGTCCAGCTGAAGTTCAGAGAGGGGAACTGACCAGCCTAAAGACACACAGCAAACTAGAATCTAGTCTCCAGGACCATAACCCAGTTCTTAGGCATCAAGACTATGCTTCCCATCTTTCCCTTGTGCATGGGAGAAGATGCATATCCGGAGCCAGTTCTCTATTCTAGAGGTGAAGGTAGGCTCTTGTTCACAGGGTGCGCCCTCTTCCTGGTTCCGCATCTTTCTTTTGTCTTGTTTATCATTTTGCATAGGTAAATTTACACAATAGTATAAAATCCAAAAGGCAAAAAAGGTTAAGGAGTGAAAAGAGAGTCTCTCTCACTCTGCCCCTCCACCACCCAACTGTCAGTTTCCACATCTCCATCCAAAGATATATTTACAAGTACATTTTTTTAAATTTTTTATGTAAATAGTAGCATAGCATACACAGGGCTCTTAACAATGCATCTTAGAGGTGGCCCCTGTGGCTCAAGGAGTAGGGTGCCAGCCCCATATTCCAGGCGTGGTGGGTTAGAACCTGGTCCCAGTCAAAACTGCAAAAAAAAAAAAAAAAAAAAAAGAAAGAAAGAAAAGAAAAGAAATTAAAACAATTATTTAAAAAAATACAGTGCATCTTGGAGATCATTGTATTATACATCCGCACATAAGAGCCTTCCCATTCCTTTATCAAGCAACACTGCATAGCCTGTATGGCAGTATATGCAGGTGCTATAATTTATTTAACCAGTCTTCCTTGGATGGATATTTTAGGTGGTTCCCAACCCATTGCTATAAAAAAAAAATGTGTGAGGAGAAAATGTTAGAATAAACTTCTGGAATTGCTAGAATTATCAATATTCATTTTGGTCTCATATACCAGAAAACCCAACATAATAAGAACTAAAATATGTAAGGCTGTTAACAAAACCCCAAGGGGGTTTCAGTCTAGGTCTAGTTGCTCATCACACAAAGATCCAATGATTGACACAACAAGGATTGCCAAAGAAGAAAGGAATTTGTAAGACAATAATGTCTTGCTGGGAGAACAGGAGGAACTGGAGAGAGTTGCCTCAAATCTGTGTCTCTGACTAAGGGATATCATGGGCCATGGGCCTTGGGGCTGGTTGTGGTGCTTTCTCACAAGGGGCTACATGTATTGGGGGTAGGTTGTGAATCTTGGCATCAAGAGGTCTTCCCTGGAAACTTCAGAATCTCGACTCCTTTGTCTTCCAGAAAATCCATCATTTCAAGTGTTGTGGCTCATGCCTATAATCCCAGCACTTTGGGAGGCCAAGGCAGGAGGATCATGTAAGGCCAGGATTTAGAGCTCATCATTTCTGGGGAACAATTCAGAAGTTCAAGTCATTAGTTAAGGGAAAAGATTACAAACATACAGGATTTCATGGGATCGGTTACAAGGTCTGATTATCTTATGTCAACATGTCCAGAGACATGATCCAGGGTCACATGGCAGCTCCAGGCTGAGGCAAAGCGTATGCATGTGTAATTTTTACAGGTATTTCCAAATTCTTACAGCTATTTCCAAATTCTCTGTCTTTATTTCCACCATTAATATACAACAGTATTTCTCTACAGCCTGGCCAATATCACATTGTCATACTTTGTTTAAAAGTTCTCAATTGAACAGGTGAAAATGATACTCATTGTATTTTTCTTTAATTTCGGATTATTATGAGTGTACATACGAATTGGTTACATGGTTTGTCTTTGTAAGGTTAAAATCCAAGCCTTGTAGTTGTGTCCTTCACACAGGAATTGTGCAATATACCCATGCAATGTACCCGTTAGGTGGGAATTTACCCATTCCTTACCACCTTCCCCCCAACTTGAACTTCATTACGTTATTCTCACATGAGAACGTTAAAGTGTTGATCTGCTAGCTCCAATTTGGTACAGAGTACATGTGAGGTTTGTTTTTCCATTCTTGTGATACTTCACTTAGGAGAATGGTCTCCAGTTCCATACAGGTTATTAAAAAAGATATAAGATCTCCATCTTTCTTGTGACTAATATTCCACAGGATGCATATACCTTGTTTCCCCCATCTGGGTTGTTTCCACAATTTTGTGATTATGAATTTATGTTTCTCTCTCTTTTTTTCTTATTTAATATGATTTATGTATTTATTATTAAATGTGTTTCTCTTTATCATAAGCACAGTTGAACATCTTTTCATGGGCCTGAGAGATACTTCATTTTTCATGGATTATCTTGTTGTATTCATTGTCCATTTTCTTTTTGTGTTTATGATCTTGTTTATAGTGAATTTTGTGCACAGCTTTATTAAGACACAATTTATATACCAAAGGCCCCTGCTGACTAAATGGAACCCTCCTGGCCAAGATCTCCCCAGAGAAATCTTAAAACTGAACTTCTCTCTGGGTGCAGTGGCTCACACCTATAATTCTAACACTCTGGGAGGCCGAGGCAGGTGGATTGCTTGAGCTCAGGAGTTTCAGACCAGTCTGAGCAAGAGCAAGACCTTGTTTCTACTAAAAATAGAAAAATTAGATAGGCATAAGGGCACACACCTGAGGTGCCAACTTCTGGGGAGGCTGAGGCAAGAGGATGGCTTAAACCCAAGAGTTGCTGTGAGCTGTGACACCAGGGCACTCTACCCTGGAGCAACAGAGTGAGGCTCTGTCTCAAAAATACAAACAGACAAAAAAAACTCAAAGTTCTGTCTGTTTTGCTATTCTGGACATTTCATATAAATGGAATCATACTGTATGTGGTCCTTTGTGACTGGCT
Source organism: Galago senegalensis (assembly GCA_963575145.1). Classification (NCBI taxonomy): domain Eukaryota; kingdom Metazoa; phylum Chordata; class Mammalia; order Primates; family Galagidae; genus Galago; species Galago senegalensis. Next base: position 6,374 of record CAUYTI010138785.1, on the reverse strand, counting down.
TCTTTCACTCACCATAATAGTTTCAAGGTTGACCCCTGCTGTAATGTATCAGTACTTCACTCTTTTTTATTGTTTAATAATATTCCATTATATGGATATACCATATTTTGTTTATCCTTTCATTGATACACATTTGAGTGGTTCCCATAATTTGACTGTTGTGAATAATACTGATGTAGATACTCATGTTCAAGTTTTTGAGGGAATGCATGCTTTCATTCTTCTTAGGTAGATTCCCGAGAGTGGAATTGCTTTGGTTGAATGCTAACTCTTATCTTTAACCTTTTGAGGATATAATCTCTATGTCCTCTCTAACACTTGTGATTTTCCTTCTTTAAAAAAAGAAAAATATGGCTCCGTGCCTGTGGCTCAAGTGGCTAAGGCACCAGCCACGTACACCCAAGGTGGCGGGTTCAAATCCAGCCCGGGCCTGCCAAACAACAATGACAGCTCCAACCAAAAAATAGCCAGGCATTGTGGCGAGTGCCTGTGATCCCAGCTACTTGGGAGGCAGAGGCAGAAGACTCACTTGAGGATTCTGTCTCAAAAAAAAAAAAAAAAATGAAAAATAGGCAGGCCAGTAGGTGTGAAATAGTATATCACTGTGGTTTTTGTTTTTTTGTTTTTTTGAGACAGTGTCTTAAGCTGTCACCCTGGGTAGAATGCTGTGGCATCACAGCTCACAGCAACCTCAAAATCTTGGGCTTAAGAGATTCTCTTGCCTCAGCTCCCAAGTAGCTGGGACTACAGGCGCCCTACAACACCCGGCTATTTTTAAGCTGTAGTTGTCATTGTTTGGCGGACCTGGGCTGGATTTGAATCCACCAGCTCCAGTGCATGTGGCTGGTACCCTAGCTTCTTGAACCACAGGTGCCAAAACATCACTGTGGTTTTTATTCTGATTTTCTAATAGTTAAGCATGGTGAAGAAACTTTTCACATGCTTATTAGCCATCTTCTTTGGAGAAATGTCTATTGGTTTTTAAGACCTCATTATATGTCAAGGAAATTAGTTCTTTGTATATGGTGTGAATTGCAAATATTTCTCCCAGATTGTCATAAACCTTTGATTTTATTTATGGTTTTTTTTCCCCCAGAGTAAGGTTTTCTATCATACTAAGGCTTTTCCAGAACTATTACAACTTCTTTTTTTTTTTTTTTTTTTTTGGCAGGTTTTGGCCAGGGCTGGGCTTGAACCCGCCACCTCCGGCATATGGGGCCGGCACCACACTCCTTTGAGCCACAGGCACCGCCCACTATTACAACTTCTTAAAAATGGCTATTCTGTAATTCCTACTAGTAATTTTAAGATTTACTTTTTTCTTCCAGTAAAATCCTTTATCCAGCTATAATTTATTTTGGTGTAAGGTAAAAGGTAGGAATCTAAATTTATTTTTTTCCTAATATCTACCCAGTTATTCCACCGACATTTAAATACCACTGATTTGAAATGCAACATATATACCATATTTACTCTATTTCTGCATGACTTTGGGTGTATTTCTTGACTTCCTTTTCCTTCCCAGTTACTCTCCAATCTGTGAACCAGTCCCATAAAGATTGCATGTTTAGGGTGGCGCCTGTGGCTCAGTGGGGAGGGTGCCAGCCCCATACACCAAGGGTGGCCAGTTCAGACCTGGCCCTGGATAAACTGCAACAAAAAAATAGCCCGGCATTCTGGTGGGCGCCTGTAGTCCCAGCTACTTGGGAGACTAAGGAAAGAGAATCAAGCAAGCCCAAGAGCTGGAGGTTACTGTGAACTGTGATGGCACAGCACTCTATGGAGGGCGGCAAAGTGAGACTCTGTCTCTTAAAAAAAAAAAAATTATCATGATACCTATATCACAACTACAATGGCCTCCCAACAATGCCTATGTCGTAATCCCCAAACCTGTGAATAAGTTACCTTAGGTGACAAGAGGGACTTTGCAGATATGATCAAGTTAAGGATCTTCAGATAGGCAGCGTATTCCAGATTATCCAGGTAGAGCTAATGTAATCACACACATTCCATGAAGGCAAGAGGGTTGAAGTCAGAGAAGGCGATGTGACTACAGAAACAAAGTTCACAGTGCTGTGGGGCCAGGAGCTCAGGCACGCAAGCAGTTCCTAGAAGTCAGAAAAGGCAAGGAGATGCCTTCTCCCCTAGAGCTTCCAGAAGAAACGCAGTTCTGCCAATACCCTGATTTTAGTCCAGTGAGTAAACTTCTGACTCCGGTCCACTAGAACCATATGATAACAAATATGTGTTGTTTTAAGACACATGTTTGTGGTAATTTGTTACAGGCACAATAGGAAACTAATACCACCAATAAAATTAGCAATAGCTCATTATGCAGACCATGTTCAGTTTCTCCCAAATGTTCCAGAAATATCTGTATCTTTTTACAGTTCATTTGTTCACAGGCTGTATTACTTTAAGCATTAATTAAGCATTTGTAGGGCCAGTGAATATTTTCATTACTGTTTTAACAGAAAAAAAAAATCCAAACTATAAATTACTTTAAAGAGGTTAATTCTGAGCCAAGTATGTGTGACTGATGGCCCAGAGCACATTTTTAAGGGGTTTTGAGAAAATGTGTCTGCAGTCCCTGGGCTACATTTTAAGGAGTTGGTTTTATACATTTGAGGGAACAGGAATTACACATAAAGTCATAAATTTATAGATAGAAGGTATACATTAGTTTGGCCTGAAAAGACAGGATGTCTCAAAGCTGGGGTGTTGGGTGAGGGGGGCATGTCTTTAACATGGGTGGTGGGTTTAAAGGGTTTTTTGATTTGTAATTGGTTTAAGAAATAAAGCTTTGCCTAAAGACTTGGAATGTTTTTAAGGAAGTTTATTAATCAGAAACAAGCTACTGGACATGAACATTTATAGAAATTCAAGTGATCTGTTAAGTAAATTGATGGCTGGCAGACGTGGCTTAAGCTTTGTCTTGCAAGGTCTTAGGCCTATTAATGATTTAGTATCTTAAAGAGTGACCCTAGCGCTAGGCGCCATGGTTCACGCCTTAATGCTAGCACTCTGGGAGCCGAGGCAGGTAAATTGCCTGAGCTCATAGGTTTGAGACCAGCCTGAGCTAGAGCGAGCTCTCCGAGCTTTTGTCTCTAAAAACAGCTGTGCATTGTGGGTACACCTGTAGTCCCAGCTACTCAGGAGGCTGAGCCAAGAGAATCACTTGAGCCCAAGAGTTTGAGATTGCTGTGAGCTATGAGGCCACAGCATTCTACCAAGGGTGAGACTCTGTGTCTAAAAAAGACAAACCAAAAGAATAACCCCTCAAGGGAGCAGGCACAACGAGGAACAGTTAACCTCCATTCCCATGTCTGGTGCCAGGTGTAAGGGGTGGCACCCAGAGATAAGACTGAAACAGAGATATTCAGGACAGGTTTATTGAAAGAAAAGGGTGACCCATCTGGCCAGTGCAAAGGTAGCATTTGTGCTCAGGTAGCAGTTAGAGACCCCTTTGATATGGGGCGTAGAGGATGGGCTTGCCCAGAAAGTTAGGCCTTTGGCACAAACTTGGGGGGGTGGAGGGAGAAGGAGGAGGTTTGTGTATGGCTGTGTTAGGTACCCCCAACAGCTAGCAACTCAGCTTTAAGATTTGCCTGTGGTCCCCATTCACTTGGCTGGGGGACTTAAGATTTTATTTTACTTCAATTATCAGGTTTCAACTAAGTTAATAAAAATCTAATCTAAATAAATAAATATTACGTACATGGAGTCAACCACCTCACAAATCGCTCACTATAGACCTTTCTGGGCCTAAGTTTCCTAATCTGACAAGTGAGGAATTACATGAGAAATTATCCTGGGGCTAGGGGTAAGGGGAATCTAGGTCTGGGCTTCATGGGATCTGGGAATACCCTGCAACTGTATGCAAAGGAGGGAAGGGTTCTCGGCGTGTTCTGTGCCTCAGAATCTCCAATGCCAGGGCCCAGACTACAGAAGTTGCTTATCCCCTCATCCCCATGAGGAGGATGTTAAACACAGGAGCCTGGCGTTCCCCAGGGTAAGGCCCATGTCCAAGAAAGCCGGTGTCAACCTAGAGCCATGATTGTCAACTGGTGAGCCATGAGAGGATCTTACGGTGCCACAAAAACTTTTAAAGATCATTAAGTTATTTTCGAAAGAAATTCAAAGCATAGTTAAGTATTTTTTTTAACTCTTTTTTATTCAACATAGTTTAAGTGTGCCACGGAAGTTTAACTATAGGTTCAAGTGTGCCATGAGATAAAAAAAAAAAAAAAGGTTAAAAAACACTGATCTAAAGGATTAAGAGAATCAAGGGAGAAACCATCCTGGGCTTAGTCAACAGTATAGTCACAGGACAATGTTTGCCTGGGACACGTCAATTCAATTCAGCCACCGTCACGGTTCTCCTTCTCTGAGCAAGGACACTGAGCTGAATGCCAGGCCAGCAGAGTGGCAGACTGCAGAAGTGAATACAGGATGCACAGTGAAAGTTGAATTTCAGATAAATAATGAATCATTTTTTACTATAAGTAGTCCCCAAGGAATATTCATACTATAAAATGATTCCTTGCTTAGCTGAAATCAAATTTAACTGGGAGTCCCTGCTTTATCTGGATCTGACTTGGTCTTGCTCTCAAGGACCAAGACAAACACCAGTTTCCAAGACCCAAATGAGCTGCCTCAAGGCTAGGGATCAGCACTGATGGGGATGTGTTGGGGGAGCCGAGGAGTAGCAGTCAAAGAAGAGGATAAGAAAAGAGAAGTTTCAGAATGACCTGATGAGGGCCTGAAGCTAGAAGGAGCAGGTGACTTCTAATCTAATCATCTCTGGTCACCATAGAAACCAGCTGTAAAGTCAGCCAGAACAGAACAGGTGACTAGCATGGATGGTCCACATTCCCTTCCCCCACAACCTAGTCTTGTCAAGCCCAGCCCATGCCTACTCCAGCTCTCATCCTCCAAGTCCCTTGCTCCTCTTCCCGACCACAGCCTCAGCTGTCTACCCTTCTGTGCCAACCCTGTAGGTAGAAACAAGCAGCCAGACACACCCAGTCACTGTCCCGGAGGTCACATTCTAGCCAGTGAACAGACAAGGGAGGAAAATGGCCTGAGGATATAATAGGCAAAACTTATTTAAAACACACACACACACAAAGACCAAGTCTGGCCTGGCCTGTCTGCTCACATCTCTCTGTCCTTCCCAGGATAAAGTAACTCTCTCCTAATCCAGAATGTGATTACACTGATTCAGACAAGCCACAAGCTGGCAGTAAGCTTTGAATACCAATGCAAGGTTTACAGAGAGCATTTTATTTGATTCTGGAAATTAGAGGCTTTTTGAAGGTAGCATCCAAATTTGTTCAAATTGTCTCCACTTTGGGAGGTCAGAAGCCTCAAGCTTGCTGAGGTCTTTCTTTCAATGTACCTTCTGCTGGGTGGGCTCTGATCTCTCAGGAACTGTACAAATTCTCCCCAGGGGGCCTGGCATTGTACTTCCACATCTGTCCTGTCTACAGAACAAGCTATGAACGCTGTTCCCATTTTATAGGTAGGAAAGTGGGGCTCTGAGTGATTCATCACCTGAATGCAGTCACTTTGCTTTAAGCGGCAGAGTTAGCCAGAAGCTCTTTCCTTCCCCAGCTGGGGACAACTTGCATAGATGTCCTTCCATGCCTGAAGATACTAAAGAAATTCCCATCTCTTCCCACTGTCCCAGTCACACTGTGTGACTGGGGCATTCCTGACACTCAGTAAATTTCCTACCTTTGCTGAAAATTTGCTAAATTTGCTCCTTTTCAGATTGTCTCACAAGCTGTTGTCTTTAATTACCTTGAACCAGTCAAATCTGAATGTTGGGCGGCGCCTGTGGCTCAAAAGGGTAGGGCACCAGCCCCATATGCTGGAGGTGGCAGGTTCAAACCCAGCCCTGGCCAAAAAAAAAAAAATCTGAATGTCAGGAGGCAGTTACTCCTCTGATAGCCAAGATCACCATGCATGCAAACATGGCTGGCCCACTTTTGACTTTCTAAAGCAGTGTTTTTCAACCTTTTTCCATATCATAGTACACTTGAACTTATAGTTAAACTTCCACAACACACTTAAATTATGTCGATCAAAAAAAAGAATTAATAAAAGAGTATACCTACTGTGCTTTGAACTTCTTTAGAAAATAATTTAATTCGTTCATGATCTTTAAAAATTTTGGCAGCAAACCTAAGATCCTCCCACAGCACACCGGTTGAAAAATCACTGTTCTGGGCTCGGTGCCTATAGCTCAACCGGCTAAGGCGCCAGCCACGTACACCTAAGGTGGCGGGTTCGAATCCCCAGCCCGGACCCGCCAAACAACAATGATGGCTGCAACCAAAAGATAGCCGGGTGTTGTGGTGGGCGCCTGT
>CAUYTI010138783.1:0-43775 GCA_963575145.1 Galago senegalensis | reverse complement strand
GTGTATACACAGGTGTATGTAGGTATATGTGCAGGTATGGACACAGGTGCATGGATGTAGGTGTATACACAGGTGTATATAGGTATGCATGCAGGTATGGACACAGGTACATGGATGCAGGTGTATACACAGGTGTATGTAGGTATGCATGCAGGTATGGACACAGGTGCATGGATGCAGGTGTATACACAGGTGTATGTAGGTATATGTGCAGGTATGGACACAGGTGCATGGATGTAGGTGTATGCACAGGTGTATATAGGTATATGAGCAGGTATGGACACAGGTGCATGATGTAGGTGTATACACAGGTGTATGTAGGTATACTGCAGTATGGATGCAGGTGTATGCACAGGTGTACGTAGGTATACTGCAATATGGATGCAGGTGTATGCACAGGTGTACGTAGGTATACTGCAGTATGGATGCAGGTGTATGCACAGGTGTATGTATGTATGCGTGCAGTATGGATGAAGGCATATGCACAGGTGTACATAGGTATGCGTGCAGTATGGATGCAGGTGTATGCACAGATGTATGTAGGTATAAGTGTGGGTATGGACACAGGTGCATGGACCTGAGTAGTCATGGGAATGTGGGTGTGTCCATATCGGGTGTCTGAGTGTCAAACACATGGTCATATATATACACATATCTGACTCTGTGTCTTCATGTGTCTTTGGTTCCGTCCATGTGGGCCCACAAAAGGCAGAATTGCCATGTTGTTAAGAATCTGGGCTCCAGGGTCACAGCCTGAGGACTAATGTGAGTATTGCCTCTTGCCAGCTGTGTGACTTCGGGTGGTTTTCCTAACCTCTCTGGGACTGAACTCCTCACCTGCAAAGGGAGGATAATGGTAGCCTTGCTGAATAGCACTGTCGAGAGGCCACCATGACTCATATACACAAAGCACACAGCACAGAGCATCCTGACCACATGGTCCACTTGGACCATGACCTCGGGGTCCCTCAGCGTATGAGCCCAACACTGAGAAATGGAAACTTCTGTCCCCAGCTCTTACCTGTCTGAGCTCCAGGACATGATTTCAATCAGTTTTGTGCCTAGCACCTGCATGCAAGCCCTTTGCAAAAATGCCTCTTTGGAGCTGACAGCCTCAATCCACTTTGAACCACACTGTTTGGTGTGGAACTCAGACCCCACCAAACAAGGTGGGGGTCCAAGGAGGGGTACAAGGTGCCTGAAGATGGGTTTCTTTGTACCCTGGGGTGGGGGCACAAGGTTCCTGGAACAGTGTGCAGCTGTCCAGGAGCTTAGGCCTAGAAGGGCATGGTGGGCAGTCTGGAGTGAAATAGAGGGGGCACACCCAGTGCTCTGAGATCCCACAGGAGAAGCCCTCAATCCCAGTCATTGGCTCTCTGGCTGAACATCAGGGGATCAAAAGGGTTTCTGTAAACATTGTGGAGGTCTAGGAAGAGGGAGGGGGCCAGCATGTTCCCATGGAAGCCCCCTCCGCCCCTGGGAGGTGGGTGGGCTCATCTGCTGCTCAGGGTAGCAAGCAGAGTTCTGACTTCGGAGGCTGGGTAAGGGTATTTCTGAGTGTACAGATTTTCAGGCCTGGAGAGGAGAAGGGATTGTCCTATGGAACTGAAGATGGGTTTCCTATCAACCGAGTGACAAGTCACTCCAAACTAAATCCAAGAAGGTAAAGAGAGGTGACATTCAGCCACCTGCACCCTAAGAGCACTGGGTCTCCCAAATGTAGTGTGTGCTTTCTGCTTCCAGGACACCTCAATTCACATGTCAAGTCTTCAAATACTGGTCCATGTGGTTCTAATCTCCCCAAACCAGAGGCCTGTTCACCATGCCTACCTGGACACTTCTCTAGGCAGCACCAAAGTACCAAATTCCAATGTCTGGCGGCGGCACAGCACAAGGGCAGGCTCCTGAAGAATGGAGATGCCCCCTTGGAGGGAGGAAAGGACTGTTCTTCTTGCCAAGGCCACAGGAGCTGGACAAAGCCTGGGTAGTGCTGGGGCCAGCAGATGGGGTGATGGAACGTCCACGGCTACTGAGAACATATGTGGCAGCTTCAGCCAGATAAGGTCTATAGGAATGGGACAGAGCTGCCTGTCAGCCCGACCAGGCAGCAGCAGGGGCAAGTGCTCCAGCTGACACTCAGAGCAGATTTGTGGGGCTAGAGGAAGGAGCGGGGAGGCAGAGGCATGGGGGAGGGATTGGGAAAGAAGTCATGAAGGACCGACCACGTCCCAGGCTGTCCACCCGCCTTCCTGCAGCAGCAGCTCTGAGTAGCTCACTGAGTTCCTGGTGTGCTTCCCGCAGCCCTGTGAAGTCACTGTTTTCTGAATCAAGGAGCATGTTTGGGAATGTTTGGGGATCCCACCATGATCACAGAACACCCCCAGTGTGAGAGGGAGGGCGAGAATGTGCCTTGCCAGGCCCAGGAGAAAGAACAATCAATCTGTCCCAACAGCGCACCCTGGCAGGAAACAGTGAGAGAGCTGCCTTTTGTTACAGGTGAGGAAACTGAGGCTCCAAGAGATCAAGCGAGTTCTGGGAACATGAGAGGTGTTCGGTAAAGAGGTGCAGAATGAATGGATAAAAACGGCTTGTGCATTCACTCCGACCCCCTGAGACAACTCTGTACCCCATCTCTGGTCAGCTCCCTGAAGACCTCAGCGTCCAGAGGACACCAGAATCTGTGTGCCCCTCAGCCTTCTCTGGACAAATAAATGACCCTCTTTTCCACCCTGCCCCAAGACCATGGCTGGCCCCCAAGCTCCCTTTTCTATCCACAGCTTCCCCCTAGGGAGGGTAGAGAGGGCAGCAGAAAGAAGTTCTCAAATTTGCTGCAGAATATCTGGCTTCCAATCCCAGCCCTATGGTTAGGTGACCTTGGAGAAGGCCACCCCTCCTGTCATTTATTCATTCATTCATTGCATATGTGGGTGTGCTTAAGAGCAAGTACTTGGGAGTGAGACAGTCACAGGTTAGGTCCCTGCTCTACCATTTACTAGCTGGGTGACATTGAGAGGGTTCCGTAACTCTCTGAGTCAACATGTCCCCTCTTACAAAACAGAGTTGTAACTGTACCAACCTCCTCCTGAGTTAAATGATGCTCTGCCCGTGCTGTGTTAACCCAGGGCTTATCAGCCATTCTGCCAGTAGGAACTATCTAGTGAGTGTCTACCGTGTGCTGTGGGGTCTAGGAGTGGCATGAACAGGACAGGAAATGCACCCCACCCTCAGGGGTCTTGGATTCTAGGGGCAGGGGTGGGAAGGTGCAATAGAACAGCCTCCATGGTACCTGACTCACCTCCCTCTCTCCCCCCAGTTTACCTCCCAGGTCCCCTGTGCATAAAAGGAGGGACCTTTGTTGCCTTAACCCCAAATCCAGTCTCTTTGACAAGAACGTGAAAGAGACTTGTTGGCTCCAGGAGGCCAGAGGGTCCCCAAACCCAGCAAGTGTACCAACTTCTCCAAAGGCTGCTCAGCACACAGCCTGCCCACACCCTCAGAGTCCAGCAGGGACACAGCTCTGAGCCCATTTTTTCCTCTCCCCTCATCAGGATCTCAGCATCAGGAGCAGACAACACCCTCAAACGTTCCAGAATCAACAGCTACCCCGGGGATACACAACATAAACACCAATATGGAAAAAGAAATGTGTCCTTTTTATTGGGTTCCTGCCTGTACCCTAGATGGGAACAGACACACACACACCCCCCATTTTTCCTTTTGTCTCACAGAGAAAGGCCCCAAGCATTCCTTCCATTCCAACCCCTTTCCGTGGAAAAGGTGTTCCGCGCTGTGCCCCAGTGGGTCTGTGTGACTGAGTTAAAATGCGTTCGTTTTTTTATTAGATGAATTGCATCATTAAATTACATTATAAAAGCTAAAAATGCACCATTAATTTTCAAAAACAATAGTAAATACATCTCATTTCTAATACATGATTCTGCATTTAATTTTCGCCTGGGGCCTTGCCTTTTTTTTTCCTCCTAGCCTCACTGTCTCCCTTTATGCAGACTATATAAATGGAGCTAAATTGCCAAAGAAATTTTTGCCAAATGTCCGTAATGTGAAAATAAATGAATTTCTAATTGGCTGTTGCAAAAAGAAAAATTACTTTTTGATCTCAGCTCAGCCAAGCAAAAATCTACCTAGCTTGAGTAATAAGATGCAGGCACATCGTGGGCAATGAACAGAGAGACAAAAGGCCCAGCAAAGTGACACTCCGAATGCAATCTCTTCTCTCCCCTCCCTGCTCCTTCCAGTGCTGTGGGAAGCCTGACCTTGAACAAACCCAGGGAAGGGGCCAAGCCGGGACCCTGGCACCTGGCTGCAGCCCATATCAGCAGATGACTTCAAGCCCCATCTGTCCCCAGCTGCCTCTGCAACCTTGAGTAAGTTGCCTGACCCCTCTCAACCTGGATGGAATTCCTCGTTCATAAAATGTTACTCCCACCTTTTGCAGGCCCTTAGGAGGTATTACGGGTTGACCTGTGTTCCTGCCAAAATCCGTATGTCGAAGACCTAAACCCCAGGACCTCAGAATCCCTAAACTCTGGAACCTTGTTCACTAATAGAGTCTTGACAGAGATAATCAAGTGAGAATGAGGCCATTATGGTGGGCCCTGTGACTGGTGTCCTTGAAGAAGAGGGAGTGTGGACAGAGACACAGAGAGGGAAGACAGCCCTCCGCCAGCCAAGGGGAGAGGCCGGCACTGCTGACGCCTTGATTTTGGACTCCAGAAATGTGAGACAATAAATTCCGGCCGTTTCAGCCACCCAGCCGGTGGTGCTTTGTTAGAGCAGCCCTGGCAAACGAACAACAGGAGGGTGGAGACTTTGACAAACATCACAGACCTCTCTTAGCAAGAGTGGCATCTGGTGATATTGTTAGCCAGCGTTCTCCCAGGACAATCCTGAAACGGGGACAGAGAGATTTAGGATTTCAGTTCAAGAGCTTTGACCTTGACACCTCTCTTTAACTTTGCCCCCAGGGTCAAAAGAATCTCAGTGGCTATAACACCCTGTGGCCACTGAAGGGACCCTCTCAGGCCATGTGGTTTTCCCTCCTAGGAGGTCTGGCTTACTTTTCTTTTTTCTTTTTTTTTTTGAGACAGATCCTTACTTTGTCAGCCTTGGTAGAATACCGTGGTGTCATAGCTCACAGCAACCTCAAACTCTTGCCTCAGCCTCCCAAGTAGCTGAGACTACAGGTTCCCACCACGATGCCCAGCTATTTTTTAGAGATGAGGTCTCACTCTGGCTCAAACTGGTCTCAAACTCCTGAGCTCAGGCATTCTACCCACCTCAGCCTCCCAAAGTGCTGGGATTACGGGCGTGAGCCACCACTCACAGCCTGGGAGGTCTAACTTTTAAATTCCTGCAGATTTAGGCTTTGGCCACTGTCCCCAGCCCACCTCCCACACCCACTGCCTAGTCCTTCTGGGCTGGGCTGCTGTAACAGGACACCACAGACTGAGTGACGACGTATAAGCAACAGAAATTTATTCCTCATAGTTCTGGAGGTTGAGGAATCCAAGATTGAGGCGCTGGCACATTTGATGTCAGGGGAAGGCCCCATTTCCTGGTTTGTAGACGGCGCCTTCTCACTGTGTCCTCCCCTGATGGGAGGGGGGAGGCAGCTCTCTGGGCTCCAGTGGGACACTGATGGCATTGAGGAGGGCTCAGCTCTCATGCTTAGTCACCTACCAAAGCCCTGCCTCCTAACACCATCATTTTGGGAATTAGATTTCGATATATGAATGGGGGGCACAGGTTAAGGGGGGGGGAGCACACGCATCCAGACCATAGCAGCCATCCTCCTGAATCACACCATGGCAGCAGAATTTTAGATATTAATGTTGCATATGTTTCCTCTTTTTTCTTTCTTTTTTTTTCTCTGCATTTTAAGCCAACATCCGCAGCCTTCTGAATACCCTTGCCCCTGGGATTTTGTAGAACAACAACCAAAAATAGTATTTATACCCGCTTATTGTCTTCCTGGCTTTTATAACAAGCTCAGAGCACTGAGGAGACTTGGAGAGGTGACTCAGAGCAGAAGCGTCAGGAGAAGAGCACTCAGACCCAGAAGGAGGAGTTTCTTCCCAGATTGCGTGGACAAGACAGGTGTGAGGCCTCATCACAGCTCATGGTATTCCCCAGATGTGCCAGGGGCAGTCACACCACGCTGAGCAGATTCCAAGCCCCATGAGGTCCAGCCTGGACACAGATGCCGGGCCCCATGTGGGGAAGAATCACAGGGCTTTAGGAACCTCTGTGGACTCTGACAGAGAGGACATCAGCACGGTAGCCACCTGGAGGGCAGATTAGAGAATATTCCCCAATTGTCAGATTCCACCTGAGCCTCCTGGATTCTGATGAGACCTCAGAGAGGGTAGGACCTTGGTACTGGCTGAAATTAAATTTCCTGCTAGTTCAGGGAGCCAGGGATAAGGATTAGTCCAATTCAATTGATTTAAAGAAAAGATCTAATTGGATACATCTTTCACATCCGACTCACCACATCTCTCTGGGACTACGTCCTAGCTCCTAATCATTTCCTAGATACACAGCCCTTTCTCTCCTACTTTGAATAAGATGTTCTCTCTGCCTGGACTAATGCACTTTCTCCCTGGCTCCTATTCACCTACAACACCCCATCGCCTATGTCCTCTCTTCCATGAATACTTCTCTGACTGCCCCAGGCTGGGTCACTCCCCAGACTTCCCAAGGAGCTTCTATTAATAGAAGCAAGGACTGAGCCCAAGTTACCCTGCTATTTTTTCTTTCCAATAAGGCTTCAAGAATCAGGGACATTCCCATTTCTAGTCCTTTCCACCCCTTCTTCTTCCCAGGCAAGGCAGAAAATCCATCTCATTTAAGAAAAAAGAAAAAATATGCAAGGTGGCCACTGCTGTCATCTTCGTGTCACAGAGGAAAAGCCAAATCTCCAAGAGGTGAAAGGACTTGACCAGGATCACACAGCTGGGACATGGCAGCTGGTAGCCAAACCCAGGCTGTCTTCAGGGCCAAGTTCACCATCTCAGCTCTTGTACTGCCTCTCAGGAAAGGACTCCAGCTGCTTTCTTATGGGGGTCCAGAAAGGACTTCCCCCCAGGACCTCAACTGGCCAGGCCCAGTTGACAGCAGGAAACCAGACAAGACCTATACAGGCAGAGGCAGTCAGAGCAGATCTCATCCCCCGACCAAAAGTCTAGTGTCCAAACTCCCCTCTAAAGACGCCCCACCCATGTCTGCTCAGGCCACTGGACTTGGCATGAGTCCGTGGGGAGAAATACCATAAGCAATGGCTGGAGTCACAGGGTCAGAGCTCCCAGGGAGGGATTCTGCTGGAGCTGGGCAGAAGTTCCCAGTGACAGCACTGGGGCTGGGGAGCAGGGCAATGTCTGTGAGCAGAAGGAGAGTCATCTGGGCCCCAGGGCCAAAGGGCAGGCAGGAGAGCCAGGTGGTGCAGGAGGGCAACTTCCTGGAGAGCGCACAGCATGAGCTCTAGGTGGGGTCCAGAGAATCTGAGCCCTTCCAGGAGTCTCAGGAATAACCAGCACCCTCTCCAGCCCTACTAGGGGAGGACCAAGGAAATAGCAAGTGGGCTTTGCTAAAAGACATTTGGTTTAGGAGAAGTTTGGCTTCCTCCAGGAAAACCTCTGTGTAGGGCCAACTCTGGGGAAGCAAAGAGGAACAGATATGAGTGAGAGAGAGACCTGGGCTGGGATTCCCTCAGCATTTCCATCTGTCCTGGGAGCTCAGTTGTCTTAGGTTTCTGTCACTTGCAACCAAAGAATTCTGTCCAACACACCCTACTCTTTTTTTTTTTTTTTTTTTTTTTTTTTTTAGACAGAGCCTCAAGCTGTCCCCCTGGGTAGAGTGCCATGGCATTACAGCTCACAGCAACCTCCAACTCCTGGGCTCTAGGGAGTCTCCTGCCTCCGCCTCCCAAGTAGCTGGGACCACAGGCGCCTGCCACAACGCCTGGCTACTTTTTGGTTACAGCCGTCATTGTTGTTTGGCGGGCCCAGGCTGGGGATTCGAACCCGCCGCCTTAAGTGTACGTGGTTGGCGCCTTAGCCGGTTGAGCTATAGGTGCCAAGCCCAAATAAATAACTTAATAAAAAGTTAGCAAAGCAGTCAAAATTGAAAAAACAAAGACAGTAAAAGATTAAAAGAGAGACTGAAGATATAGAAAACAAACAAGATCAAAACTTCTCTGTTCATTAACAATTAGGAAAGCAAGAGGAGAGCTAGCCACTGATGTCATGGAATTGCCAACAAATGGAGGAGGTTTGGCATGATCCTAAAGGAAGCCAATTAATAAGATAAGAAAACCAAACCAGGCAGACGACCTAAGTGAGGAAGACAGTCCACCCAGGGACTGAGGCAGGCAACTCACAAACGGGACAGAAGAGGCATTTGAAGATACAATGCAAGAGAATATCCCTGAAAAGGGAAAAGAACAGCAAAAGAGCACATCCTATTTTAGGAAATTTTGAATCAGCACATGCAGGTAATAGTTAAGCTATTGAATTTCAAGGATAAAGATCAAATTCTGAAGTCAACAGAAAAACCACAAAAACACCTACAAGGGCAACAAAAATCATTGTGATCCTCCAGCAGCGCCTTGTGTGAGAAGACACTGGGGCAGCTCCAGGCAGTTCTGAAAGAGAACTTGACCCAGGGCCCAGGCCGGCCCTCAACACAAGCAGAGGCGCCAGGCAGCACCCCAGCTGGGCAGCAGGGGTGGAGGTGGCGGGGTGTGTGTTCTCGGGAGAGGAGGCTCTGTGGTCAAAGAGCAAGTACAGAGCACCAGCAAATATGAAGGTTACCAGCCTGCACGAAGGAAAATGAGAGCGTGACTCACAAAAGTAGGGAGGTGCGGGGGTAGGGAGTGGGGTAGAACAGCCGAGAGTCAGCAAATGCTGTCAGAAATGGAAATGCCTACTCTGAGAAACCAATAATGATCTCAGAAGCCTTCTCACCATTCCTTTGTTTATACATCGGTATGATTTTTAGGAAATCATAACTCTAGCAGTGAAGAAAGTTTTATTTGAGTTTCAAAAATTTCTTCAGTTTAATTTTCCTCTATTGGATTCGAGGAAAGTAAACTTAATATTTTTTCTTAACGACGATCTTTTGGTATGATCATATTTTTATAATAGTGTTCCTCTCCATGTCTCCTTTTGTCTTGTCTAGGCATGGGGAGATGTCTGAGATGATGCTCATCTAAAGGTAAAGTCAAGTAATTTCTGGGTGTGCAATTGGATGATTAAAAACTATTACCCTAGGGTGGTGCCTGTGGCTCAAGGAGTAGGGCGCCAACCCCATATGCTGGAGGTGATGGATTCAAGCCCAGCCCCAGCCAAAAACTGAAAAAAATAAAAAAATAAAAATAAAAAACAACTGTTACCTTTCTATTTATTACATTTTTTGCACTTGATGTTATATACATATATAATTTTTATAAAAACAATAGAGAGCTCTGGGAGGCTGAGACAGGTAGATGTCCTGAGCTCTGGAGTTTAAAGACCAGCCTGAGAAGGAGCAAGACTCCTTTTCTACTAAAAACAGAAAAATTAGCTGGGCATTGAAGTGGACACACACCTCTAGTCCCAACTACTAGAGAGGCTGGGGCTAGAGGATTGCTTGAATGCAGGAGTTTGAGGTGGCTGTGAGCTATGAGGCTATGGTATTCTATCCAGGGTGACAGAGTAAGACTCTGTCTCAAAAAACAAACAAACAAACAAACAAAAAACCAGAAAAACAACAGAGAGAATTTTCTTTCTTTTTTTTCTTTTTTTATTTCAGGCTCTTTTATTCCATGAATATTTACAGAACATCAACTATAGGCAAAACATTGACATAATCATTGAAGATAACATTGGGACAAATATATCAATTTTATGAGGAAACAAAAGCATTATCTACAAATTAATTATGAGATCAGTGTACTCTTTACCACCACTCCTAGTAAAGTTGAAGATCCTAGCTAGTACAATTATGATAACTTAAAAATCCCAATGGTTTGTAAAAAAATTACAAATTTCATTACTTCCAAGTTACCAAGTTACTTGCAAGTTACCAAAAACAATAGAAAAATTCAGCAATGTAGCTAACTTCAAAATAACTATACAAAATGAATTATATTCCTATATAAAAACAGAATTACAAAATAATATTAGAAAAAGAAAGATAGCATTGTATCAGCAATCAACATAGAAAGTACCTATCAATATAGCTTTAACAAGAGCTGTGCAATTTTTTTTGAATACACAATCATTTACTACTTGTTTGTTACAGAATACACAAGACAAAATACAAATAGCAAACAAATTTTTTTCCTTATTATGTTTTTACCAAAGTCTAAGAAAAATAGACGACTAATATATATAAATAAAAGTAAAAAAATAATTTCTAAAAAAATAAAAAACAACAGATCACGCCAAGCCTTATAGACAGTAGAAATAGAAATACTTCAAAATCATTCTACTTAGTCTGGATACCCCTGATAGTAAAATTAGAAGAAATATATTATTATAAACAGGAAATTACAAACTGGCAAGTAGTGATGTAATGGGCCCCACATCAAATGCATGTCATAAAACCCTTGCAAAATTCTCTGTGCTCTCAAAACTTAGCTTTTAAGAGCATCATCCGTAGATTTTTTTAAATCACAAAAGGGTAAATCTTATTTTTGATGTGGGGCCCATTACCCACTACTTGCCAGTTTTCCACCTCTTCTGACCTCCTCGTGGGGTCCTAAAGTCTCTCACTGACTTCCTGGGTTACCAGAGGACAGCCTCTGGGCAAAACCCACCAGCCAGAGATGCCTGGAATCTTCTCTCCCCCTTCTCACTGCGCCCGGTTACACAGAACCTGCTACTCGGCCGCCATCTTGCTGCCACCACTTATTTTTCTCTCAGCTTATTAGTAAACAACTATAAGAAAACAATTATAAGTTAATTTATATTTTATATGAGATTCTTTCAAAACTTAAGTAAATACAAAATTCTTTCTATTTTTTTTTTAACAAGACTATATACGCACTTTTTCCTTGAATTCTTAAGAAAGAAGATGATGTGACTAATATTTTTTTACAACTTTGCAATAGATAGAAATACAGAGGGAAAAGGGTTTCGTGGGAAAGGCAGTTTAATTCAAGGTCTCAGGTGATTATTTTGAGCACCTGTGGGAAAGGAATGGCCTACACATGAAATCATATATTTTTAGCAAAAAAAAAAAAAAAGAGAGAGAGAAAGAAAAATCTCATTTTCCCATTCAGAGTGTCACATAACCACATGTTTACAAACGCTACAAATTATATCTTTGTCTTTTGTTCCTCATTAAGGTACTGCATTCAAAGCAGGGAAGTTTGGATGGGATTTAGTTTTGCATCTTTACAAGAATGCTTAAGGAAGAGAAAAGGGTTCGGTTTGGTGCTGGCTACGCTCTGCTTGCGGACC
Organism: Galago senegalensis; assembly: GCA_963575145.1. NCBI lineage: Eukaryota > Metazoa > Chordata > Mammalia > Primates > Galagidae > Galago > Galago senegalensis. Next base: position 32,310 of record CAUYTI010138783.1, on the reverse strand, counting down.
CTGGAGCCCAGAAGCATAAACATCACGGTGAAGGTCAAATTGAAAGGCTCAGTCGTCCCACAGACCAGTTTTTACCAAACTTGTTAAATGCGATGTCGTGGGAAATACTAAACATCCTTTGCATATGTGTCCGGGAAGGAGCGACACATTCACACTTTAGAATAAGCAGAGAATAACAGTGGCTGTAGAGCTTCTGCAAGGCAGCATCGTGATAAAAATAAGATTTACCCTTTTGTGATTTAAAAAAATCTACGGATGATGCTCTTAAAAGCTAAGTTTTGAGAGCACAGAGAATTTTGCAAGGGTTTTACCACATGCATTTGATGTGGGGCCCATTACATCATCAATGTTTGCCTCACTCTGACCTCTTAATCATGTTGCATATGTTTCAGATTTATGTGGACACTAGTGAAAATATCTACCTGCTGACCACGTGAGTTTTGTTTGCCAGAAGGACACACTGACCACTTAGATATGTAAGATGATATTGAAAGAACAAACGGGAAATTCTGGTGAAACTGATTTCATTTGGGAAATGGCAACACATAATAAATAGGGCACAGCCTCTGTGAGCCCTGGGGTAAAGAAGAGTGATTTCAGCTGGCTGCCTGGTTGACCTTCACAAATGCACATTATTTGGTGTGATGCATTCCGAGTAGAGATCGTCACAGCTTTGACAGCTACCCGTGGGTTGTGATTTGTGGTACCCCTGCAAACCAGTAAAGGGCAGCACCAGCTAATGGTTTTACAACACTGACCAGTAAAGCCGAATTATTTCAAGGTGTAAATAAAACTGATTACCTTTGTTAAAGGTAAAGATATTTGCCACAAATCATATGATGCTAATAGTGCTGATCGAATTGCTTTGAACAACATCATCTTATCGTACAAAATTTATAATTAACTTAACCACTCGTCATTTCAAAATCAGTTGATTCTTACAGAACTTAGAAAGAATCAGAAATTAAAGATTTTGCAGCAACTATTCTGGGAAGACTCAACAAATGACATATTTTCTTTTTTTCTTTATTTTTTTTTGTAGGTTTTTTTGGGAGGAGGGGCTGGGGCTGGGTTTGAACCTGCCACCTCCAGCATATGGGACTGGAGCCTTACTCCTTTGAGCCACAGGCACTGCCCATACATGACATATTTTCTCACCATGTAACCAGCCATCCAAAAATATATTACTGAGCAGCATAGCATCCTAAAACTTTATTGATCTGAAATTGAAAATAAAAGAGTTATCACATTTAATAGACCATCCATTGATGGTTCTAGACTCAATTTTTTTTTCAGATACCATTTCAGCTCATGACTTGCACATTCTTTTTTTTTTTTTTTTTTTTGAGACAGAGCCTCAAGCCGTCCCCCTGGGTAGCGTGCCGTGGCATTACAGCTCACAGCAACCTCCAATTCCTGGGCTCAAGCGAGTTTCTTGCCTCTGCCTCCCAAGTAGCTGGGACTACAGGTGCCTGCCACAACGCCCGGCTATTTTTTGGTTGCAGCCATCATTGTTGTTTGGCGGGTCCCGGCTATTTTTTGGTTGCAGCCATCATTGTTGTTTGGCGGGTCCCGGCTGGGGATTCGTACCTGCCACCTTAGGTGTACGTGGCTGGCGCCTCAGTCGGTTGAGCTATAGGCACTGAGCCAACTTGCACATTCTTTTGCCATAGATTAATAATGTGTCTAAGAAACGGGGTAAACTCCTTGTGAGTATTTTTATATTTTGCCAGCGCTTTCTGATGAAATTAATTTTGTACCACACTATGCTAAGAATCAGGGGATGGCTCATTTGTGACCCGAATGTGCTAAGAGTTGGGGGATGAAAAGTGCTTATCCATAGTGGAAAAAATAAGTCAGAAGAGGGAAAGGGACAATCCCACAACTGGAGCCACATCTGGCTCTTCCTTTCACTGGTATAAGAATGAGGTGTGGACTTAATAGCCTCAAAATATTCCAAAATATTCCAGGGTAGCCACTATGGACTCTGTCTAGGCTGGGGGTTTCATTACAGGAGATGTAATTCTTCGGAGGCAGACTACCTTGATACGATCTCCAAATCTTCTACTTAAGACCTGTGTGGTCTTCCCAAGTGACTCCATTCTCTCTGAACCTGTTTCCTTGTGGGTAGAATATGGATACTACCTAACTCATAGGGTTTCTAGAAGGGTTACGTTAAACGCCTATGCCTGTGAAAATGTTAGTTAACAGAATGGATCAGGCAACTCAATTCGAGAACATGTTACATACTTTTTGTCCCTTTGAATTGTTTGAAACATTGAGGCAATAAGACACTCTATAAACCTTAAATATTTAGTAACATAATTTATAACATAAACATATTATTCATAACATAATTATTCATAACATAATTATTGAACATAATTATTGCATGCATTTATATTGAAATAAAAATCTGTGATGCATTCTTGTTTTTTTTTAAAAAAAACATTGTGTAATAATTTTTAAAAAATATTTGACGGTCCTATTTTTTGGAAATCCTAGATCTTTGTACTATCTGTCAGAGAAGCAGAGCAAGAGGCTGGTGCCAAAGCTCTTTCACAAGGACCCCCCAGAGATGTCGACTGTGTGAGCCCTGCCTCGCCCTGACACATTTCTCTTTCAAGGTGTGCTTGTGGAGTTTGTGCTGCTCAGTAGCAAATGAGCATGTCTTATAAAATTTGTGAAATTTTTACAACGTGAGATAGCTTCTGACAGAGTAATTTTCAAATTGTCCCATTAAGATCCACATCCAGGATAGTAGATTGCTCCTCGATAGCAGTTGTCCCATTACCTGGTCTTCCTTTCTGTCTTAGTAACGGAATTTTAGCTGAGAACATCGTCCAGCCCCCCCTTAAATCGTATGTAAAACTTGCAGGAAATACCCTTAATGCAGTGGTTCTCAACCTTCCTAATGCCACGACCCTTTAATCTAGTTCTTCATGTTGTGGTGACCCCCAACCATAAAATTATTTTCCTGGCTACTTCATAACTGTAATTTTGCTACTGTTATGAACTGTGATGTCAATATCTGTTATGCAGGATGTATTGTCATTGTTACATAGATGGACACTGTAACAATGACCCATAGATTGAGAACCACTGTCTTAAAGGGAAGAAGTCTGTCTGACTTTGCCCTTTTCTCCCCTCCTTTGAAATGCCAATAGAAATGTAGGAACTTGAACAACTGTCTTGACCTTGACTTAGAAGCCAGATGTTGAGGGCTGCCGAGTGAACGATAAAGGGTCCTGTCTTCCTGGTATGACAGACCCCCATGTTAGCCCCAGACTGCTCTGCTAGAATGGCTTAGATGAGATTATTTGGGGCATTGTTGAAATAGCCATACTGTATCTTAACAAATACAGCTTCTTTGCCATCAACACAAAACCAACACAGCCACACAGAGTAATCCCCACTCACCTGAACTACACCAAATCATTTCTCAATTATTACAGTGAGATTACTTTTTAAAATAATAATCATCTGTTTTAAAGTTTAAGATTGATTCTTTTTTTTTTTTTTTTTGGATCTTCTATCATTCATGGTAACTTAATTTTTTTCTTTTTCTTTCCAAAGACTTAAGTAAGTTTTTAAAAAAATTTTCTGTACTATGTTCTTACTTTTAAAAAAGTGACTTACTTTATCTCATATAAAGTGAAGATAAAAGGGGAAATTAATGTCTTTTCATAATGAACATATTCTAGACTTCATGAGCAGAGGATTTTTTAAAAACTGCCCAGAAAACATGCGAGGAAATGCTTCTACTATGGTATTGCTCATGGACATCCTGCTTTGTCCTTCCCTAATGAAAGGTGTCTTCTAGTTAGTGATGATTGTGGAATTTAATTTGTACATCACGTCTTTAACTACAATAGTACAACACCCCTGCCAATGATTTATGATTAGATTACTATAATCCGTACTACCTGTACTTACAGCTTTGTTTGCCAATGAGTGTTAAATGGAAAGTTCTGGGAGACTGTGGGCACTGAAGTAGTGTGGGATTTGAGTCCAGAGATGCCTGGCTTGAAATTGTGGCATTGACAGTCACTACCGTCTTTCCCCTGGGTTGTGTCTTCCCCTACTCTGAGCTCAGAGTGTAAATGAGAGCAACAGCATCTCTGTCAAAGGCCAGTTGAAAACGGGCTTCCTTACACACAGGTACTCGAGAAAAGTCCACCCCTCCATTGACATAATGCCTAGGTGTGAGCATGACGATTTTGATCCCTGCCTCGTTCAGAGTATTTACCTATTGTTGATACTGAAGGACGTGGCAGGCCTTCTCACCCCTTTGGAATTATGACAAAGTCTCTGAGAAGTGAGGAAGAAGCAGCTAGACACTTCCAGGCAGGCTGCGGTCCACGTTTCCTCCCCTGCTTGGTTATCTCTTGATGAATTTGGAACAAATTTTCTTAGTGGCCTGGGCTTCAGAGACAAGGGTGTCTTTGAGATGGACCGTAGCTTTGTCCTCTTAGACCGGTCTGAAAGCAGGTGTCAGGAGATCCCATCCACTCCATAACCGACCAGGAGTGTGCAGCGAGGCAAGGCAAGGGCGACCAACACATTTTGAGTGTTTGCTGTACACTTTGCCATGCTCAGAAGACGTTAGTGTCATGATTTGATTGCATTCTCACAAGAAGCTTGTGAAGTAGGTATTTGTATACATTTTCCAGGTGAAGAAACCAAGGCTTCCCTGCTCTGAGTATCCGGCTCTTAAATTACAGAGTCATGAATTGAACCCGGCACTGGCCGACATCAAAGCCCTACCCCTTTCCCTGTATAGAACGCTGCCTCCTTTGCCTAATTGAGCCTTTATTCCCTCTAGAAAATGAGTGTTTTGTAAAGTCTCTTATACTCTCATGTCCTATAATTCTACCCTCTTTACTCTAAATGCCGGAATATAAAACTTACTAAGCTTTTAAAGACTTAATAAGTCTTCCTCCAATAAATGTCCACCCTCTGTCTGACTCAGTAGAGTAGGTACTTTTAAGTGTAAAAGGTATGAAAAAAGTAAATACATATAATCGGGGATAGGGTGCAAAGAATTAGGTCCCTGTCATTTTCTGTAGGCATCATTTGTCAGAAAACTGCTGTTTAAAATCTAAATTCTCTTACTGCTTTGGCATTTAAAGTTCTGATTGTACAGGAGAACACAAATGAAATAATTCTGAATTCATGCTGTGTTGGAAGAAGAAAGGGATTCAACAAGTACAATTGAGCCCAACAGGAGGCATAGTTAGAGGCGTGAATACAAAAGATCATTAGCTTAACTTCATTTTCGTCTTCCCAGGTCGGCTAGGCAGTCAACACAGCAATATCTCACACCTAGCTTCCTTCTTGTGCCACATACCTTTTAAGTTTGAAGATGTGAGCCTCACACTGATTTAAAAAAACTAAGGACTTCCTTGCCTTCTTTGGTACTATCATGCAATGCTTGCTTTCTTTTCTTTCATGACCAGCAAGGCCAGTTCGGGGGAGAGTCTGCAGGTCTTTGCAGAAGCTTGACAATAATATCCCTCGAGTGGCAAATTCAGCTTTGTATTTATGGATACATCTGCCTTCATCAGATTCTGTAAGTCTCTTCCTGGATCACCAAGACGTGTTTCCTTGGGTTGGGATCTGTTGCTTCTTTTCCCTGCTCCTCATGTATCTGTTTGAAAAAGACAAGGACGTGACACTTTTCTTTCTGTTTATGATCATCAGGTCTGTGCTTTGGCGAAACAGGTGAGAATTTGTGTTTTGCTTCATCTCATCACAGCAATGTTGGATGCTGGCAGGAATGAAAGGCATTTAAAAGAGGTGCAGAGAATATTTGTTTTCAATTACTCAGCTGCACAGGCAGATTCACGATGGAATGGGGAGGTATGTGAGGTGACAGAGGGGCCGAGGTTGTAGCCTCTGAGGCAGGTGTTCTGTGAAAATGTAACCTGGTCCGTTTCGCGGCTGTTTCTTTCACGGTGATATTTACAGTACACGTCCAGCCGACTCACTGGAGAGACCGTATTTCTGCAGATGTAAAATTCACCATTTTGGTCTCAGCTTTTATTGCCACCTGCACCTTCGTGGCACAGTGTATGGCTTTTATGCACAGGAGGTTTCCGCTGGTGTCATGTGCATTGTGAACTTTAAAGCAATGACATAGGACTCGATTCTCCCCTATAAAGTAAATTATAGGACTCCTTACATCTCTTCCTAATTTTGCAATTAATTTGCTCCCCAAATATTTTGGGGGTGTGTATTTTGTGCAAGAGTATAAATACTACAGAACAACTTCTGGGGTAACTTGATTTAATGGCAGGTTACTTCAGCTCCCCCTAGCCTATGCCAAGTTTTGACCTAATGTAGCACCTATTAATACTTGGTGCTTAAAAAAATTCATGTGAACAGTGTAAGCAAACAAATAAGGACACAAAACACATCAGCTGAAGGGCAGGGACTTCACCGCCTCCTAACCTGTCAGTCCTGCTTCTAATTCGGAAGTTTCTCCAGGTCCAGGCATTCAGACAAATGGATGTGAAGAGGAAAACATGTGAGTCAGGGATTTCTCTGCTCTAACGTCGGTGCCGGGCTACCCAACTGCTTTGCCTTGCTTACTTTCTTATGGTCTAGTCAAATAAGGCTCAGCTGAGTCTCACGGCACAGCTCTACCCAGTTAGATGTGCAGCCCTGATCCTGGCGAGAGCTCAGCTCTCAGCGACCGAAGAGTTCTTTAACAGCAGGGCCAGTCCTTTGACAAGTAGTGAGTTGGCATTTTGGGAATCAGTTTCCTTCTCAGTGGATGAGCTAGGAGATGCCAGGGAGGTGGGCATGGTGGACAGCTTTACAGGGTACATCCCAGTTGGAGGAGGGAGGTGCTGCCATCCACCTCTCCTTTGTTCAGATAAGGGCATTGAGCCCCGGTTTCATCCTTGACATCCCCCCTTCTTAGCTGGCAATGGGGATACATGGCAATCACCTGAGAGGGTTAGCTCTGCCACATAGCTGATACCTCATTGTCCTTTCTCTTTAAAACCGTGAAATTTCAAGCTATCCTGTGAGAAGATGACTGACACCAGGCATCTGATTGTTGGATGGAGCACCTTATAACTTGGTTGTCTTGCTGCTCTAACATGTACAAAGGGCTGGGCACGGTGGCTCACTCCTATCATCCCAGCACTCTGGGAGGCCGAGGTAGGTGGATCACTTGAACTCAAGAGTTCGAGACCAGCCTGAGTAAGAGCAAGAACTCCCTACTAAAAATAGAAAAAAACTAGTGGGTGCGGTAAAGCACATCTGTGGCCGCAGCTACTGGAGAGGCTAAAGCCAGAGGATCACTTGAGCCCAAGGGTTTGAGGTTGCTGTGAGGTATGATGATGCCACTGCACTCTAGCCTGGGCAACAGAGTGAGATTCTGTATCAAAAAAGAAAAATTGTACAAAGGATTTTTAATTTAACAGCCACAACAATTGGTTACATTTAGTATGATCTTAGCCTATTTCCCGTATTGCTCTAAGCATTTCTCATTTAATTCTCATGGCAGCCACATAGGGAGACACTTTAAGGGAGAGGCAGCTTGGGTTTAAATCTTGGGACCACTGCTTTGTGGCTCTGTGGCCTTCTCATGTCCAAATTTCCTTTAATCTTTACAGGCTCTATGTGTGGCAACTGTGTTTTCCCCATAACAAATGTGGAAACAGAGTCAGAGATGTTAGACCAACAGCCTGGATTTGAGTTCAGTCTTTGGAAACAAAATTCCATCTGCTTTCTCCGGCTCTCCATTTCCGCTACAACCAGTTAGTCCAAAAAACTATCTTTCTTCACGTCACAAATTGGTCTCCCTCACATTCACATTTGCCCACATGCCTAACTTCTTACCAGTCCATTCTCTACGGAGCAACTGGCATGATTTCCCTACAAACATGTCTAATCACGTGCCATGTTTTCCTCAACACCTTTACTGGCGGCCTGCTGCTCTGAGGATGAAAACAAAATCCTTAACATGGCTGGTAAGGAAAGAAATACTCTAGCGCCTGCTTAACTAGTCAGACTGGTCTCCTAACACTTTGCCTCTTGCTCTCTTTAATAGGTTAAGAAAAGTAAGGAATGTGGGCATCTTGTCACCTGAGCCACTTTCCAATGATAACCCTAGTACAGAGAAACATTAGACATAATTGAATCCTTGGAAACTCAGTGCCCACTGCTGTATTCAAACTGTCCCCAGGTAAAATGTGCATATACGCCCCTACCATTGTAGAGGGATGGCTTGGGATAGAGAATAGATTTTCCTACTATTAATAAAAATCAGTAACATTTCAAGGCCATAAAAGCCCATTTTGCCAAAACTCTTCTATTGCAAGTGTTGCTATCACCTGTTTGACAAAGTCACAATATTTGAAAGAATAACAAGAGCTAGTTAGTATTTGCTTACTACTGACAGAGTATCAGGTGATATGTTCAGAATCTGAGGTCTACTAACTTCCCCCTAACTTCTGAAGTAGTTCCTAGCATAATCCCGATGGTACAGAAAAAGAAAATGAGCCATGAAGGTCCAATAAGGGGAGGAAATGCAGCTAAGGTAAACTACAATCGTAGTCTTTATAAGCAGAGCCATGTTTTTGTGCCTCCTCTTCTGACTTCTAACATTAATCGAATAGCAGCTTAAGTTTCAGTAAAGTCAGCCTAGTTTTGAAGACTTTCTTGCTCCTTCATACTTTGAAAAGCAAAAATATAAAATATGATTATTTTCCAATTAAGTGTTCAGTGCGTATTTCTCAATTTTTGGAAATTCTTTCATACTATAAAAATAACATAGTTCCTGCTTTTCGTGATTTACATTCTGCTTCTCTCTGTTGAAGCCTGTGGTGTAAGACCCACCATCTTGGTCCACGCCTACAACAATTGCTGTGAATGCACCGGCACAGTCCTGTGTCCACAGAATTCAGAGTCAGTTTGCTTACGGTAACTCCACTCAGAACACACTCTCTAGAAATGCATAAAAGGAGCCATCCTGACGGGCATCTGCCTGTCATCTCAGCACATTGGGAGGCAGAAGCAGGAGGGTTGCTTGAGGCCAGGAGTTGGAGACCAGCCTAGGCAACATGGTGAGACTGTGTCTCTGCAGAAACACACGCACACAAGAAAAAACAAAACAAAACAAAAAAAGAAACTGCCATCCTAATTGTTTTGTGATTGTCTCGCTGCTGCTTCTGCCAGACTGGGATTGCTCCCTACAGTGTGGTGCTAAATCTCTGTTTAGCTTTTTTATTTTTTAAAGGCTTAAGCAGATTCTGCATGTTTAAAAAGATCAGATCGCAGGTTATTAATATTTGAGCAACTGCAAAAAATTAAGCTAAGATTCGAGACAGCACCACGGATTCATTTTCATCGACTGCCTTTGTTGTTTCACACTTTGGGGACTATTTGGCTGGGGTGTGTTTGATTTGGAAGAATTATTAAAAAGTGTTTTTTATTGCCTACAATGATTTCCAATAATAGGTCAGCAAATGAAGGGATTTAAATACATGTTTTATTGAAAGCCTAAAATATTTTAGATTCAAAGGGATTCTCTGTTATAAAACTGTAAGGTTTTGCGGAAGCGGGAGTTTCTTGTTGTTAATTAACATAAGCAAGGTGAATAATTAAATATTGCTTATACATCCAATATTCTTATCATAGATGACACCCAGGGAATGTGTCATTTTTTTATCCCATACTCTCCTCACTTCTTTCTCAATGCCATGGTCTCCATACCATCCTGGTGTACCTCTCCTTAAATAAATGTATCATAATACGAAAGACGCTATGTGGTGTTTAAAACAGAGGTAATAGAGCAGCTGCCTCTTATCCCTACTGTGTGTTTTCTTCCACATACATATCTCTAATAACATTTAATTTATAAATCAAGCATATTAAGAGATTGACAAAAATAAGTAATAATAAAGTAAACCAATCATAACAATATGTTATAATAAAAAATATCACACTGCGGCTGTAACTTTTAGTTCGAGGGATGACAGCAACACTGGCATGAACTTGTTTTCCTTCACAATTTTATAGATAAAAGATTTGATCTTACCACGGATCTTAGCAATCTCTCCATATAATTTTTTGTTTATTTGTTTGTTTGCAGTTTTTGGCCAGGGCTGGGTTTGAACCCACCACCTCCGGCATATGGGGCCGGCACCCTACTCCTTTGAGCCACAGGCGCCGCCCTCCATATACTTTTTTTGTTTCCTTGTTAAGTTGAGACGTTTCCCCTTTTCACTTAATGAAAGCACTTTCTGGCTTCTCTTTGGCATATCCAAATTGTCAGTATCACTCCTGTTGTGCTTTGGGGATGTCAGTAAGTAAAATAAGGGTTAGGTGAACACAAACATTGCAATATCACCAGTCTCAATAACCGAGGCGGCTACGGGCAAGCAGCAGAGATAGCTTGGACATGCTGGTTTACAAAGGGGTGATTCGTGTTCTGGGTCAGATGGAGGGGAACTGCGTGAGATTTCATCATACTGCTGAGAATGGCCTGCCATTTAAAACCTATGATTGTTTATTTCTGGATTTTTCCATTTAATATTCTTGGACCGTGGTCGACTGCAGGTAATTGAAACTGTGGAAAGCAGAACAGCAGATGGGGAGGGAGAGCTGCTAGATAAACATAATAATTCAGGTTATAAAAAAATAGTTAAATGTTTTCCTCAAATCCCCATCCTGGATTTACTAAGCTAAGACTCTTTAAAATATTGAAATGGTACAACCAGTATGGCCCAGCCCCCAGCAGACCGAACCAACGTGGGAATTAGACCAATGGTTATGTGGGACATTAGTACTTGGGAGGTGCGTCTGGCTCAGTCCAGTGGCTATTGCTGGCTCAGGCAGAAGTGTATTCTGACATTTTAACCGATGGATGCCTCCCCAGGTGCATGACGTGAAAAGCCCTGATCTCAGTGTGAGATCAGACAGGTGCTCTGCAGCCTAGGAAACACACCACTTTGCATTTACTATTTTACGATTCTAACCTTGTGTTGCTGTTTGAGAGCTTAGTTCTCTGACATTTCCAGCCAGGCTTGCTTTGTAAGGTAGAGCTCTCCTGAACTTCTCATGATGCTGGTGGCCTTTTGTGACCATGGCATTCCTTACTGCTTTGGTAAGTGGAATATCTTGGCGCATAGGCAGTGGATACATTCTGAGCCTTTGTGTAACACACCCTCTCTCCTATTCCTGCTTGTCTGAGCCTCGTTTCCTTTTTCTGCTAATTAGCGCAGCAAATCTGACCTCCCCACTTCACTTCCTGTGGGCCATTGCTTTCTCTAAGCATAATGACATTTTCCCCACAGTCCTCCTCACCAGGATGTGAAATCCTGTGTCTTGGGACAATGATCCTGGATCGACGTTCACTTCTTTACTCAAGGTCTGTCACTCCTGATCCAGCGCCCTTAGTATGTTTCCAGACACTCTCCCAGTTCCTTCTGGTCCATGGGCACCAGGTCCTGTGTCCCCTTTGGTGTCCTTTTCCTCCCTGTTTGATCTAGCACCTCCCTAGGCAGCTTATACTGTGATTTCATCCCTCATCACTGTCCTGGAGGCTGGGATACATTTCTATGTAGTAGGCATTGTCTCAGAACGCCTGGGCTCCTGTGGCCCATTCAAGCAGTGAGGGGGCACTAGCCTTGGCTACACAGGGGTGGACAACTTCTACAGGCCCAGAGAACATCCTAGAAACTACTGGGGTTTTAGTGTTTTCAAGTACATCCTATATCTCAGAATCCCATTCTTTTCCAATTAAAGTCCATACCTTGATGTAGAGAATTTGCTTAGGTTGAGATTTCAGCCTTTCTCAACTACTTAAAAAAATTTAAATTTAGAGCCTAGTTCTTATTTTTTGCTATTTATCTCCAAGAGATTTCAGTTTCTTCACATGCTGCCGAAGATATGTTTACTCTGTAACTGCTGATAATCTCCTACTGCCTTTCGTTATTTTCCCAAGGCATCCATTGTCCCCATCAGTAACTAAATAATTTCATTATCGCGATCCCATATTTCTCAAACTGACCCGCGCATCCATCCATGCCTTCCCTTCCACTGTTACACGAATCTCTTTCACTCCCAGAAAGCACTTTAAAAATTTCACTGCCACCTTTGCCCAGAGCCCCATGTACCACAAGGAATAGGGTCCACATTGCCAGGGGAGTGGCAGGTGGTCAAGCTCCAAGTTAGTGTTCTCCGGCCCCTCCTGGTATCACCAGTGGCTGGTTGGGTTCCCGAGGAAATGAAATGTGAGGTGGAGATTAGCATGCAGAGTAAACACCCGTGGCCAAAGGAAAGCAAACATAACCAGGCAGAAGGGGAGGTTGGTTGCAGAACAGTCTCAGAGAAGTCCTCAGCTGACCCACAGGAAGTGTGGAAACTGAGACGTCCCTTCTGAGGTGTTCTAAGTTGGGACAAAGAAGTTAGGCAAGAGGGGGACGTTTGTCAAAGTAATTCTTTTTTGATTTATTTAAATTACTCTTAAACTTCCACATACATCAGAATCAGAATCCAGAAGGGTTGAATAAAAAGATCGGTGTCCTGCTGCTACAGTTTCTGATGAAGTCTGGGGTGAGACTGGAGAACGTGCATTTCTAAGAAGTTCACAAGTGACTTTGATGCCTCTGCCCCCTGGATCATACTTTGAGAATCACTGGTGTAGCTCATTTCCTAAAAAGTCCTGTCAGCTGGCTGCTCTCAACAGATGGGAAAGTAAGTTCATCAATCCTGGACCGGGACTTGGGGAGCATAGCCCACCATCTACTACCAGCCCACCATCTCTGACCATGGAGGCAGGTAGAGTCCAGTCTGTATATTACACCCCTTAGCAGGTCTCTGACCTTGGGATGTTATCTAACCTCTCTCAGCTTCATTTCTGAAGTGGCTGCAGTAAAACCTAATGCAAAGGGTATTGTGAGAAAATTCTGTGACTCTTTGTTCCTTAAATTAGTGATTGGACCACCATCATACCAGGCACCCAGGTGAGAATGTTGGGGACCATCCTGGATCTCACCCCTTTATGCTATCTGATCAGTGCACTAAAGCTTGGCAAATCTATCATTCGCTGTCTCTTGATCGATCCACTTCTTTTTATAGGCATTGATGATACCTTTGCTCAGGCCCTGATCATTCTTCACCCATGCACTGGTTCATCTGCCACCATTCTTTTTTCCTATTTTATTCTGTAAAGGCATCCAAAGGGATTTTCCTAAAATATTAGCTTGATCAGGCCCTCAAATGCTCAATAGTCTTTTATGGCTCCCTGCTGTTCTCAGAATGGAATGTTACCATTTTATCTTGGCTCTGCCCTTCAGAAGATCTCTGTTTACCTTTCAGTCCTCAGATACCACCACTCACACTCTCATGATTTACACTCTAAGTCTTCTTAACCATCTAGCTTTGAGCTTATTATTTTCTCTCTATGGAGTGCCTTATCTTCCCCCATAGCTTTTCTGGGCTCCAAAATATCCCTCAGGTCTCACTTCTTCTGGAAATGTTTCCTGGCTCATCAATATTGTTTAAGTTTCCCTATTATGCAATCTCTTGACTTCTTGTGTTTCCCCTAGTTGTACTGCAGTTAACTATTTCTGTTGCTTATTCTCTCCGCAATGTGGAGATGGTCTTTGAAAACACGATCATAGTCCCAGTGCCAAATAAAGCCCTGGGTACACATTGGAGCTGCCAATTCCATATTTTGGATGGTTAAACCAATAAGCTATGTGCTTGACACATGAAACTTATCCAATAAAATGGTAGTTAGTATGACTTTAGTTGAAGTTGGAGAAAGGTTCAAATGCATTAGGGGAAGGTGCATGGAACAGGCAACTGGCTATTTCTAAACGGGGAGTTCACTTTACCTACCCAAAATTCAAATGATTTTTAAAAATATAATCTTTTAAATAAATCTTTATTTATCCTGATGTCATTAGTAAAGATATTAGTAACATAATATTATAATTTTATAATATATCATAGACATGAAAACCATAAATAATACCGAAGAAACACAATAATCTGGCTGTATTATTGTTAGTTTACTTCTTGATTAATTTTTAGTTATACTTAATGATTGATTCAACTTGAAAGTTTTGATAGAACGCTTTGCAGTCATTATAGGTTTAATAAACTCAGCAATTCTATGAGATATAGGTTAGTCTATTGTTGTTTTTAAAAATGAAGAAATAGTTATCTAGGAATATCTCATAGAATGAAAGAGGCAGAAATCAAAGCCTGGATTTTTAACAACAGAAGTCACACAATCCACCTCCATCTCCTTCTCATGAGAAAAACAAACCTTTACCATAATCTGTGGGCAGTACACATGATCCTTATAAGATCAGGTTAGTTATAGCATAATATTATAAGGTAGTTAAATTTCTATTTTCATACACAGAAACCCTTTATACTGCTTACTTTCTCCATTCAATATATTTGCTACCCACTTTCTTGTCTTGTCTTCTTAGTTGCTCAGAATTGTTTTGTTCCTCAACTTTCCACCAACTGTCAAAAACTTCTTTGGAAAATTCCTGATGTAGCACTTCCCCTCAGGTGTGCGCATGGGGAGCGGTGGGTCAGAGTCATGTGTCAAATTAGGTCAAACTACATTTCCCAGAATGCCCCTTCCTACGTGTTTCTGGTTACCCTGAGCCCAGAAGCGATTCTTCTGTGGGCTGTGGCAGGCAGAGGTGAAAGGGCAGCCATTCTGCAGTTCTCACACATGGCTGACCTGATGTCCCTCACCGCGTTGATTAGCAAGAGCAGGTGGCTGGTCCTGCAACTGCTCCAATAGCTCCTGGAGCTTCACTCTGCATTTCTGGGAGGGGTGTGTTCGTCAAGCTTCCTGAGGAAATGCTCTGACTTCTGCAGGACACCCACCCTACCAATGAGAGGCAGTAAGAATTAGACCTGGAACTCATCCTCACAAGATCCAGCTATTATTATGGGTTCCAGCTTATTCCTGTTTTATCTTCCTTTACATCTATCCTATGACTCTGTCTGCCTTGTACAGGACTTAAGTTTCCCTGTCAAATATAAAGAATAAAACCTCATGCAGACTGCCTAACGAACTCCAGCTCTCATACTTGAATGAGGTTAAATCCATGTAAAAAGTTTCTATCTATAAGGAGACGCCTGTGTCTCAGTGAGTAGGGTGCCTGCCCCATATGCACAGGGTGGCAGGTTCAAACCCAGCCCTGGCTGAACGACAACAAAAAAATAGCTGGGTATTGTGGCGGGTGCCTGTAGTTCCAGCTTCTTGGGAGGCTGAGGCAAAAGAATCACCTAAGCCCAGAAGTTGGAGCTTGCTGTGAGCTATGACACCACAACACTCTGCCGAGGGTCATTAAAAAAAATCTCTACCTATAGTATCTATCTATTTATCTTTTGTCTATCTGTCTATCTTCTATCTATCCTATCTACTATAGTATATATGTATCTATCTGTCTATCCATTCTATCTATCTATCTATCTATCTATCTATCTATCTATCTATCTATATCTATCTATCATCTATTGCAGGTATCTTCAAACTACAGCCTGTAGGCCACATGCGGCCTGCCCAGGACATTTATCTGGCCCGCTGCCAGGTGTTTTTGCTGCCACTGCCTGTCCCGCTTAGCAGCCGACTCATCCTAGGGCCTGCAGTCTGGCCCTCCAATGGTCTGAGGGACACTGAACTGGCCCCCTGTTTAAAAAGTTTGAGGACCCCTGAATTGCATCTATCTGTCTATAGTTATCTATCTATCTATCTATCGTGTCTATTTATTATCTATCATCTATCTATCTATCTAACATCTATCCTCTATCATCTTCCCTACTTGTTTTATTTCTCTGATTATATCCTGACTGATCCAGAATTTGGCAGTGAAATGGATGGATCTTGAGAAACTGTAAAGATTGAGGTTTACCTTTTTATATTGCCTCTTAGTTTTCTGGAATTCGTTTTCTGACATGATTAAATTTAAAGGCATTAATCATCCTGTATCCAATGGTGGAGAGAGCACTGTTAATCCAAGGGCGTGCACTGACAACGCAGTAAGTCGATTTACGATCTGTAGATACCGGTAATCAAGTGCCTTTGAAAAGGGTGCCGTGATTCTACATGACCAAGTATTTGTGGCTTTAAAATATTTTAGTGTAAATATATAGTATAATGAGGTTTGTTCATTGTTCTAACTGTGATGGAGAATTTGAGGCAATCACCTGAAAAAAAAACCTCAGCACTTTCAATTCCCCTCTTCAGGTGTATGTAAAGGATTTGCAAACATCTATGACTATCCTGAGAAAACTCTAATTTTTTATAATGGTAGAACCAAGTTCTTTGGAAAACAAACCTATAGGTGACTAATCTACACTTTGAATTGAATTCTCAACCTCTCTTTTCTTAAAGTTATGGCATGAATTGGGAAGGAACAAAATCCTGAAAATTGGGATGGGACATATGGGCAGATGCTGAGGACCAAATCTCCAAAATTCTTCCAGGCCTCCTTTGCCAGTGAACGCAGCCCTTCCATTCCTCTTTAGGCACGTTTCCTTCCTTTTCCCTGAAGAACCTGGAGTGGCCTCTCCTGATGTAGTTTCCCTGCAAGGCTCTGCTGATCATTCTCTGAACCTGGACCCACCTTTGCCATCCTCTGGATCTATAGCCAGACTCAAGCATCAGCAGACCCCAGAGGGTAAGGTACACATTGTGATCTGTGATAGAGAATTACATGATTTGCCAATTTCTCTTGACAGAATCCCAAAAAACATATGTGAGACTGGATCTTAAGGGGGTGGGATGGAGGTGGAAGGAATACAAAGTTGTATCAGGCCTAATACATTGTCATAGACTCCGCAGTCAGAGATCCTGGATCCCTTCTGCACAGAACATAGAGGGTGGGTTGAAACGTAAATCCAAACTAGCCTATACCAAAAAATTAAAATGCCAGAACTTTCTTGGAATATTTCAGAGGAAGGCATTCAAAGGCTTGGCGTGATTAGAGTGCTAATTTGATTTTCTCATCTGAGACCTGCTTACCCACCTCAAGAGCATCCAGAGGCCCCCTTCTTTTTTTTTTAATCAAGTTGTGAGAAACAAATTTCTGAGGGGATCTCTAGCATCCTTAAAGGCTTTTTGTAGTAGTTCTTCTTCACAGGTCAGAAATTATAGTTAGAATTGTTACCATAAAGCTGGAATCCTCTATTTCACTGGACATGATAGAATTCTAGGGACCAAATGGCAGCACTTAAGTTCCAAAAACTAAAACAGGATAGTGGAACAAATTAGTAATCAGTCTGTTTCAGAGAGGCCTTTGATATTGCTGAGATTATCACAGTATTCCTAAAACTGACAAAAGGACCGGGGAGCAGTCTACTAAAGTTTTACTTGATCTCTGTAAATTTTGGGGAAAGTTCTAGGTCTAGTGGAGAGAAGATTGACATGAATCACCAAGAACATAGTCACCGTCCCTCCATAATTTCTAGCCCTGAGTCAGTTTATCCACCAAGAGCCCCTTGAATGAAGAGGAGGCCAGACCCCCTGAAAGTTGGTATATGGTTACTCCATTACCGTGATGATAGTATAGCTATTGGATCTGGTGTGCTGAAAGTAGCAGGTATCTAGACAAGTCAGTGAGATGCTTTCACAGCATAGGGTAGAAAAAAAAATCCTATGAACATTCCAAGAAATTTGAAGGGTCTGCTTAGATCTAGCCATGGAAACTTCTCTGCCACTTGGGCCCTAGAACCCAATAGATGCCACAGTACTTGAAGGTTAGCGGTGGCTAGGGACGCTGTTTAAACCTTTGGCAGAACTCTATCACAGCACGTACCCCTAGAATTTTGGAGCAAAGCCACATTATCCTCTGGTGAAAACATCTCTTTTAAGAAACAGCTTTTGGTAGAAAGGTGGGACCATACCTATGGAGCATATGACAAGGTTACAAGTCAAATCTGTGAAGCGTAGAACATAGATGTTTTGGCACAATAATCTAGTAAACAAGGTGAAAGCTATGATGATTAGTTTAATGTAACCACGTCAGGTAGTATAAAAAAAAAAGAATCAAAATCAGCACATTGTACCCCACATATGCATGAATGTATTCATGATCTATGTGTATTTGGCTTAATAATGAACAGACATGCATCAGTAAAAAAAGAAAAGAAAAGAAAGAAACAGCTTTTGGCTAGTTACAGGTACATAGTAGAGCTTGACCACGGACTATCAAGTCACTATGTGATCTGAACTGCCCATCGTGAGCTGCATGTGGTACCTGGCCCACCCAGCCACACACCTGTGTGTGCACAGCTACACTCTGTTGTCAACTGTAACAGTGTATCTGTGCTATGTTCAAGCAGGTCTTGAAGGCAAAAATCAGTTGCGTGAGAAAGTGGCTTTGCTGTCCACTGTCCCCACTCCTGTTGCATTGTCTTCTTTCTCAACATGTAGCTACAGCCTCATGGAGAGGTTTGCATGACAAGTAAACTGAAGAATAAAAGAGCTATACCAGGTGTGGTGGCTCACACCTATAATCTCAGCACTCTGGAAGGCTGAGGGGGGAGGATTGCTTGAGCTCAGGAGTTTGAGACCAACTTGAGCAAGAGCAAGACCTTGTCTCTTCCAAAAATAGAAAAATTATCTGGGCGTGGTTGTGTTCACCTGCTGCTCCAGCTTCTTGGGAGGCTGAGGCAGGAAGATTGCTGGAGCCTGGGAGTTTGAGGTTGCAGTCAGCTAGGATGAGGCCACTGCATTCTACCCTTGCCAACACAGTGAAACTCTTTCTCAAAAAAAGTTTTAAAAAAATGTTTTGTGCTTGTTCTATAGATGGTTCTGCATAATGTGGGCATCACTCCAAAATCAACAGTTGTCACATCACAGCCACATTCTGGAATGATCTTGAAGAACTATAGTGGAAGGAGATCCTCCCACTGAGGAGAACTTCGGTCAGTGCCAATGATTGTTCATCCTGTCTGGACGAGGAGTTGCAGACATAAGTCTCTACCAATCTATGAGCTGTGACTAATGGGTCGAATGATGGGGAGGACTTCAAAGGAACCTGAATAGAAAATTGGTTGTTAGGCAATCTGGATAGGAGATGTGGGGTAGATCTTACCAAATAGGCAGATAGGTTAAAGATTTGTCTTTCAGATGAACCCTCATCAAAGGATGACTTCAGCAGAGAACTCCTACAGTCAGATGGATAGGGCAGGATGACCCATTTTGTGCACAAAATTAGCCTCCTTTTCTAGCCACTGTTGGCGTTGCCTGGTAGGCGGCTCATGGACAAATGACCACAACAGCAGAAGTGGGGGTATTATATGGATCCAGTGTTATGAACTTCCCTGATCTGGCTGCACCCATCCTGAGTGCCCAACTGTATAGCATAGAACAGCTGCAGAGACCACCATGGGGCTCTTTGAACCCGCGTTATGGCACTATTCCCAGGGGAGATCAGCCATGCACTTATGTTAGGATATTTGGTGGGCCATTTTCGTCATTAAAAGTAAAACACTTATTTCCTACTAAAATACTCTTGTGTACATGCCTCCCTTAATGCTTCTCCCAAGACTATCAGCCTTGAACTTCAAAATGCCCTATCTACCCTAATATTATTTTATGCAGCATTACTTCTGACCAAGGAATTCATTGCACAGCAAACAAAGTGTGGCAGTGGGCCCATGCTTGTGTGGTTCGTTGGTATTCACCTGCCCCCATCATCTCAGAGCAGCTGGCTTGATTAAAGACTGGTGCTAGGGCACTGGTAACACAGGGGCTAATACAATGTCCTCTTGGGTGTGGCATATACTCATAATCAGTACCCAGTGGTGCTGTTCTCCTGTAACTAGGACTCAGGGGTCTAGGACTCAAAGGATGTGAATGAGTGGCTCTTTTTACTATTACTTTCAGTGATCTACTAGCAAAATTTGTTTCCCATTTCTATGACTTTCGGCTCTGCTGGGGACACAACAGTGGTTTCATTCAACTCGTAGTTAAAACTGCTGCCAGGACACTTGGTTTCTTTATGCTACTGAATCAACAGGCAAAGAAAAGGATTATTCTGTTGGCTGGTATGTTTGATCCTGACTGTCAAGGGAAATAGATGGCTACTACACAATATTCTAGCGTCGGATGCAAAGACAACAGTCTTTCAGAGACAGCTTAAGCAACTGGAGCTTCCAAATCACGTAAGTCCATTATGTATCCATCTATTTATCTGTCAACCTCCTATCCTCACCTAATGGCCCTGCTTTTCTGATTGGATCCTGTCGGAGTGTGTAAATAGAAATGACTGCAAAGAAACTAAAGTGTTAACTTTCTAATAAGGATAAAATCCTTAAGCCACTGGACAAGATGAGAAGTGCTTTTGGAAGAAGGCTTTTAAACAAATTGACGCTAAGGTCCGATTACCACTAGGTCAGATAAGATGTTTTCCCAGGAGGACCCAGTACATGTTTCCAATGAAACAATGTACATTAACCTAGACAGACCTGCTACTTTATTTGTTAAATAGACAGTGTAGCTTAGTGGACTCTAATTAGTTGAAAAGCACCAACTCTTAGAAAAATGATTTCCATGTCTCAAACAAATGGCTGTAAAGGGAACTCTTGGACAGTCTATTTTACATGGAGGATTGCCTGTGTTAAATAACTATAGAAAGTTTTGGAAAGGTGACCACTCCATAGAAGGAATACATTCAAAATGGAATTTTCTTGGGACTGTTTCTCTCTGTTAGCACGTTTTATGCTAACCCTTGGAGTAGGAAAAGTTATTTAAGACATGTACAAGATTTTTGGATCTTGTACAAACAATAATAAGGGTGTGACCTACTTTTGTGATATCATGTCATTACTGGGTTGAAGTATATGGTTCTTCTCAAAATCTTGCTAATATAATATACCTTTCAGTGTCAGTAAATATTGAGGCACAAGGAGTTATCCTAGCAAAGGTTATATGACCCTTTGCACCTTGTATAATGTTGGACAGGCCTCATGGGCCTGGTTTCAGGACTTTATCTGATTACGATAAATAAATGAGGACACCTAACTTTATCTCAGCTTCACAGTCACTTCACAAATGTCCTAATTTTATCTCAGAATTCATGACAACAACTTATTTTTGTCATTTAACACATTAATGTTCAAATTTCAGACGCCTTAATTTTGGGTTTCTAGGGCACTTCTTTTTGCAAACCAAGAGCTAAGTTTCACGTGCTGGCTTCCAACTCTCTTTTTCAGTAACTGGTTTTTTAAATCCTGCCAATCAGTTATAGTGTAACTATGACTTAAATCACACAATGAATTTGCAGATGTGTGTTGGAGCTCTGAGAAACATGTATCCTCAGGAACACCTAACCTTAGGATCACAAAATGAATCCCCCCTTCTCACTCTGTCCTTGCATCAACTAAGTTGTCAATGCACGACAGCATCTGAAAAATTCATTCCGCAAGTCTTCATTGCCACAGGATGCCAGAGTGGCCTCCGCCCTGAAGGAATTTCAGACTCCAGGACTGTGCATCCAACAAGGCTGACATCATTATTCTGTGAGCTTCCTTACCATATTTCATTGTATATAATATCCCCAGGTATTTTCTCTTTCCACTTCAATTTTGGGGAACAAATGTGTTTTTTTTATTTGCTTGGCTGGTTTTTACTCCAAGTTATTTTCACCGCATCGAGCTGAGCTGCTTTGGTTGTTGACAAAAGCAGTTGCTTCTCTGAAAGTGGCATGAAAGACCCCATTTGCTGAGAGAGAAAGAAGAGTGTGTACAGACTTGGTAACAGTGGGTGAGTGATTTGATGTGGAGGAAATTCAGCTGTAAATTGCAGTGGCCGTAGTCCCCGGGGCTGCTGTAATCTGTTCCTCTAACTTGTACATTCTAGGGACCGTTCCCTCCCTATCATGATTTTAGGAGTTAAAGATTTACTTATGAGGCCGTGGAAATTAAGCCCCATGTAAACAAAAAACGTGGGTCATAAGATGACTCCTATTCTGAAACTTTCTCTCATTTCAGAGATTTCAGAAATGGTTACAGGAGAATGTTAAGCATTCAGTACGTCTTGGCAGTTTAAGGATTCAGGGGGTAACTTTCTCAGCAGGAAGAATCTGAGGCATATTTTGAAATGAAATCATTAGAAACATTGTTTTCTAATACATTTCACGGCTTATCCATGCTGAGCCATAGAAAAAGAGAGAGAATATACAAAATGGTGCCCCCTCCCACCAGCCATGTCCTATAATAATTAGAACATTATGAGGACTCAGAAACGACTTGAGAGTGAGTCACAAGGTCTAATGTTGTCTAGCGCGTTATTGACCAGTTGGTTGCCACTGCATTTATTTAAGCTACTAATTGGAATTGCATCTGCTGCCAAACAAAATATATATGGCCTGCTGGCTTAACAAACTCCACAAGTAAAGGAATATCAGGAGTATTGTTAGAGTTCCGTCCTGTCTTTTCTAATCAGTGGAACAGGAATGCAAAAGTAGCATGAAAAACGAGTAAAGAAAAGAGGACGTTCCTATAGAAGGGAATGAAGTTATTTCCGTCTCACTGAAATCTGTTTGTTTGTGGTCTCAGCGTGCTTCTGGGAATTTACCAAATTATGAGATATTTCTGAGGGACAAAATACCCTCTTCTGTTCTCTACTACAAATTAAAAAAAGCTGCTTGGCTTTTCATTTACACACTTGTTTAATAAATGAATTGTGGAATTGTGGTAAAATGTGTCTTCTGTAACCCTGAATAATAAAGGCTGCTTTGCCTGGTCCTTCAGAGCAGAAGTCTTTTTTTTTTCTTTTTTTTTTTTTTACATTATTTTCACCCTTTTTTTTCTAATTGAATGGTAACTATGTACATTAATGCACTTCTTGGGTACTGTGTGGGGTTTTCACACATAATCCAAAACACTTCCATCAAACAGGTTAACATAGCCTTCATGTCATTTTCTTAGTTATTGTTCTAAAACGTTCACATTCTACTCTTAGAAAGATTCACTTGTACCCTTGTAAGATAAACCTCAGAAGTGATCCCTCCAATCCCCCTCCCTCCTCCCATTCCCCCCTCCCTTCTCCCTCCTCCTCCCCCTCCTCCCCCTCCTCTTAGGCTGTTATTAGGTTATAGCTTTCATATAAAAGGTATAAATTAGTTTCATAATAGGGGTGTGTACATTGGATACTTTTCCTCCATTCTTGTGATACTTTGCTCAGAAGAACATTTTCCAGCTTAATGACAAACACAACTATTAACCTCAACTATGCTGCTTACTAACTTTGTGGGCAAATTTCTTAACCTCTCATAATCTTAGTTTCTTTATTTAGAAAATGGGGCTAAAACAGCAGCCTCTAATCATAAAGTTACATCCAAATAAAAGTAATACATAAAAATCTCTTAGTGTTGGGTGGTGCCTATACCTCAAAGGAGTAGAGAGCCATATGCCAGAGGTGGCAGGTTCAAACCCAGCCCCGGCCAAAAACTGCAAAAAGAAAAGAAAAAATGTCTTAGTGTCTGACACATACTAGAAGCTCAACAAGTGTTTGCTACTTTTAAAATTGCAAGCTTATATGTGTTTTACCTTGAAACAGTCATAGCTTGCTTGTGGAAGTTAGGTCCATAATACATTGGTTTTTGAATGGAGCAAGGTGAAGCATGACTCCTTAAAGAAATTTCATGCAGGGTCATTTGAGTGCGTTGTTCTCTGAAGATCCAAATGAGAGAAATAAGGCCTTCCAGAATTAAGCATAAAGAAATTCAGCAGACAATCTAATCTCCTGAAACTGGGAAGGGATAGTGGAAATCTGTCTGCCTAAGAATTCCTCTTATAAACAGGCCAGAAGTTAGAAAGTTTGGAATAGAACACAGGTAAAATATAGACCTTTGAGCACATATCATAAGGAGAGATGCTGCATGGGGTTTATGGATAATTGAATCAGAATCCGAAAGCTTGGAAGAAGAGTGATCAAGTGATAGTTGAGGAATGAAAACAAATACGGGCAATGCACCCACAGGCCGGCTGAAGGACCGTATCATTCCAGAACTAAGAGATGGACTGGAGGTGAACGAGGTGAGCATTTTTATTCATTTACCTACTTCCTGGGCACCAGGAGACAGACTAGTTAGGAGCATAAAACAATTTATTCACAGAGAAAGAGAATATATGGGACTCCAAGGACGTCTTTGTTTCCAGTTGCTCATCCATTCATTCTGTAAGTGTTAATTACAACTTATTTTGTTCCAGACGCATGCTAGACATGAGATACGCTGTGTCAAACAAAGACAAAGACTCCCACCTTCATGGAGCTTACATTCTAGCACACATTAGACAAAATAAATAAATAACTAAATAATAAGAAGAATTAAAACATGTTAAATGTTAGATGATGAAAGCCAAAGAGGAAGGGGAATAGGAAGTATTGTGGGGGAGGGGAGGGATGTGCACTTTTATTTAGATGTTACTGGAAAGTGGCATTTAGGCAAAAACCAAGGGAGTTGAGAAAGCAGACCATGTGCCCATCAGACAGAGCAGCATTCCCACGTGACATGGAAGCCATCTTGCCCGAGGGCCAGGAGACCCAGCACTGTGGGGGCAGATAAGCCTCCTGCAGAGGCAAAGCCTGCAGAATTAGTGCCGGTCAGGCTGGATGAAGAGTCCAGCAGTCATCACGGCATTTTCAGCCAGTCCAGCCACACAGAGATCCAAACAGCCAAGGAGAGCTACCAGGCCCTGACCAAGCAGCAGGGACCAAATTATGGACCTTGAGTCAGAAACTTGAGTCACAGAGTATCAACAGGGCAGGGCCATCCTGTAGGCCCAGGATATCCCACTTGGGCCCGGCGAGCAGCTGCTGAGCTTTAACTCCCCTGAAACATCAGCAATGACATAAAAGGCTCAAACTCCTCCCCTTCCTCCACCTGCAACCACTTACCCACATAACATTTCAGGGAAAGAAACAAGGAGAGGAACCTAAATAAGTCACTGAATATTTTATCCAAGAGATTCTGGACACTACCTGAAAGTTATACTATGCTAAATTATTTAATTTATAATATATAAATTATGGATGAAGTCTATAATTGACAAAGCTTTAAACTGGAGTGGACATTTCATTTATTTTCTTTCATCCTTCCCTTACTCTGTACCAGTCGGGGTGGCCCCAGAGGAAGACATCGGAATTGAACTCTGAGTATGTTTGTGTCTCTAATGCATTTGAATGATCAAAGGAAAAATAGAAGGAGGTATGTCTCTTCAGCTGCCACAGTATAAAAAGACTTGTCTTTTCATTTTCGTTATCTGTGAGTTTGTTCTAATTCCCTTTATTTTTCCATTAGACAAATGCTCAGTCCTTTCATTTCTTCATTTAGCTATTTTTTTTATGTTCTTGGTCCATCACAATTTTAAAAATAAGACGTTCTAGCAGCAGCACAAGTGACAAATATTATATTGCTTGTACAATAATTTCTACCATTCTTCTGGGAAATTCACTTTTACCCTTTCCAAAGATGTGATTCTACCAGGAGCTTCCATGGTGATTGTGACTATTATAATTTAAAAATACCATTCATTATTTAAATGAGCATTTACTACCTTATCCTCTCCTAATCCCTTTACATACATTAATTCATTTAATAGTCTCAGGAACGAGCATTTCTTTCACGTTACAGGTGAAGAAAGGGAGAGTTAGAGAGATTAAGGAACATTTGCAACATCACACAGCCAGTAAATGGTGGGGCCTGAACATGGTTTTTTATCTATTATCTATTACTTTCCCTCCCTAGTGGCGCTGCTTATGATACGATACAGTGATTACGGGGACCAAATGAGTCCAATTATATTACCCTTCCCTGAATCTTCAATTGATTGTTTTAAAGATGAATCTTTCTAAGAGTAGAATGTGAACGTTTTAAAGCAATAACTGAGAAAATGACATGAAGGCTGTGTTGACCAGTTTGATGGAAGTATTTCAGAATGCATGTGAAAACCCCACACTGCACCCCAGAAAAGTATCAATGTACATAGTTAACATTCAATAAAAAAAAAAAAAAGGTAGAACCTAAGAAAGCACAAATTAAAAAAAAAAAAAAAGAAGTCACTATGGGACTTGATATGAAAATGCAGAGAACTAATTTCCCAGAAAGGTGGCAAAAGTGTGGTGGCAAGAGTCGTGGATATTATTAAGGTCTGAGGGCTAGAATCTCAGCTTTAATTTTTACTTCCTATATGCCTTTCAGGTAAGTTACTAATCTTAGGGGGGGGGTCTTCTGAAGCCTCAGTTTCCTCAACTGTAAGATGAGTGGCTAACACAGGTGTAAGGACTAAATGAGATACTACACATGGAAGGTTCTAGCATAATGGTTGGCACCTAGTGGATGCTCAGTGAATGCTTCCTTCTTCTCTCTTTTATCTTGCTTCCTTCTTTTTTATTTCTTTGCAAGTTAAGTTTCTTTTTCTCAGCTTCAAAGAACAGTCACACGTGACACTGCACAAAATACAAACAGGCCCTCAGCAATACTGTTTACACCCTGAGCTGGGTAACCTCTGCCTGGATGGGTAGGGACAACAGAACTGAAAAAATAAGTCAGAATATGGAACGGACACTGAAGTGTCCGTTATATATATATACCTTATATAGTCAAGAGTGCTATATAAATTCATAATCACGTCAAGTGTGACGTGGTTGTATGAAGTTGCACAGTGTACTTCCTTAGTCTTATCTAACTTGTGAATAAAAATATCTCTAGAACACATCACTATCTTTATCTGTAACATATGGTGCAGACACATGCAGCCTTAGACAAGTCCCCTGGATTGCTCTTTCAACTCCTCTTTGACCTCACAATCTTAATCTCTTCTATATAAATATTCTGGAGTCACCTCTGGTACAAACTCACTTCAAATGTCTTCAAAAACATGTTTAGAATAACAAATATTTGAGTGGCTATAAGGGACAGCCTCCAATATAATTCCATATTTAGGTCAAATCTTTTAATATCCAAAAGTGTGAGATAAAACATAATTTGAAGTCTTCATGATGACATCAAATAAATTTGAATGAAGTTTTCTTTTCAGCTTGAAAAATAAAAATACATATAATGTCATGAAGCCCTCGACAGTCTGCTGAAATAACCCTTGCCATAGTGACTTATTTTCTTCTTACTCAATTTTATGAACCTTTTCAGTCCCTATCTGGCTGACCTCTTCAGATTTGGCACTGTTGGCCAGTCATCTTTCTTTTTTAATTTCAGTCATCATTTTTGAAACTCTTTTTTTGACTGCCGCTACCAATCTCCTGATTTTTTTTTTCCACCAGCTTTCCATCTATTCCTTAAGTGCCCTTTGAAAATATCTCTTTCCTTTTCTGTCTTTAAAAGACTGGCATCCTTATAACAGGGAATCAGGAAGTAAAGGCATTAGAAGGGAACACCAAACCCAACTGGCTTGTGCTGGTGGCCAAATACAAGAATTTAGAGGCCTCTCTCTGAACCTAGTAGATTGGGCTTCCAGTTTTGCCACCATTTGCTTTAAATTGACCATTCAGGCATTTGCCTATGAACTTAAAGAACTCCACTCCCCCCACTGCCTTATATATACTGCTAGGTCTGTCTGCCTCTGTCTTGCCTGACTCATCATTGCTATTTCATGTGACCCCTGGACAGAGAACTGCTCTCCTGACTCATTATGCCTTCCCTGCACAGAATCTGTTAGTAACGTCCTCAACTTACGTCCTATTGTGGTGGTGTATTGAATTTGTGCCTTCTATCTGAACAATCATGAGCTACCCCAGGCTGGGTTTTCCCTAGGATATCAGGAAGAATTCATAGTTGGGCTCCCAGCTCCAGATGGTCAGGCAGGTATAAACTGGACATGGACCTCACAAGAGCCACAAGGGCATGTTCCAGGTTCCCCTGTGAGGACTCACTGGTGGTGGGTCAGAACACTCAGCATTAGACTGTCTGCTAGTAAAAGAAATATGCACTCAGAGGCACATGATAAGCACCCACATCCAGCCCCCCTTTGTCTCTCAGTAGGGAAAGGTTGCTAGCAGCTCCGGTGGTACAACTCCAGCTAAGGGCTCTCAAAACAACCTCCCATCCAGCTTATCCAGTTCCACATCTTTAGTTACCACCATATTCTGATGTCTCACTGATTTACCTGCAGCTCCACTCCCTTGAGTCTAGAGCCATATACTTAAATGTCCTTTCATTACCAATTAATTATTAAATGCCTCCACATACCTTTTACTTTTTTTCCCTATAATATAAGAGTAGGGTGGCGCCTGTGGCTCAAAGGAGTAGGATGTCAGCCCCGTATGTCAGAGGTGGCCGGTTCAAACCCAGTTCCAGCCAAAAAAAAAAAAAAAATTGCAAAAAAAAAAAAAAGAGTATAAGTTTATTTTATATTAGAGAAAGGCAAGAGAGTGGGGGAAAGAGATGAAGAGAGCAGAGAGCAGGGAGTGAGAGGGGGAAAGATGGGAGTGGGGAGAGAGAACAGCAGCCAGAGGAACAATGAAAGGAAAAAAAATTAAGAGGGAGAAAAAAAAAAGCTCTTTGTACTATTTCTAAAAGTTAGTTTCTCACATGTCCTAGACCCAGACCAACTTTAGCTTCCTCCAATGGTCAGTCTCAGAGAATATAATCAACCATGTGGCCATAAACCTGGGAGTCATCGTCTCTCTTACTTCCCACATCCAATCAGTTCCCAAGTTCGAACCACTTTACTCCTGAAATCTACCAAATCCATCCACCAAAAAGTCTTTGAGCATTACTGCGATACAATTTGTTCTTTGCACTAAAGTCAGAATGATCATTAACTGGAAAAGTACATGTGCTTGAAATCCTTTAACAGCTTCCCCTTTCCGGTGCTTGGCAGTAAAATGTTAGCTCATCAAACATGCTTTCTAATCTCCCTCAAAACTGGGCACTTTCCTTTCTGGTCTGAATCTGGCTCACATCCTACCCCTTTCCCCCTCCCAGTACACTGAACATCCTTCAAATTCTTTTTTTTTTTTTTTTTTTGAGACGGAGCCTCAAGCTGTCCCCCTGGGTAGAGTGCTGTGGCATCACGCTCACAGCAAACTCCAACTCCTGGGCTCAAGCGAGTCTCCTGCCTCAGCCTCCCAAGTATTTGGGACTACAGGCGCCCACCACAATGCCCGGCTATTTTTTGGTTGCAGCCATCATTGTTGTTTGGCGGGCCCGGGCTGGGGATTCGAACCCGCCACCTTGGGTGTATGTGGCTGGCACCTTAGCCGCTTGAGCCACAGGCGCCGAGCCATCCTTCAAATTCTTGAATGTATCACCTTCTTTCTCACCTCCAGGCCTTCATAGGTAGTTGTCCAAGAACGGGCTTTAAAGTTAGGTCTGGATTCCACTGATCAGCTCCGTGATCTTATTTAGCTCAGAAAAGTTAAAGCAAATTATTTAACTTTTCTGAGTCTCTAATTTCTCATTTAGCAGTTGAGATCATAATACCTATTTTTTATGGATTATAACAATAATGAAACAAAGGTGCTCAACAAGTAATGGTCACTAGGTTATTTCAGATGAGCATACCTATCGAGGAACTAGTAATATAAAAGGAAATACTGAAGTTTCAGTGGAGTCTAGTTAACACTCTAATATAACTACTAACATGCTACTCTTAGGATGAATTATGATGATGGAAAAAGAATAGAACAATTCTATTTCAACATATTAAATCAGGCCATTCCTGCGTATCACACAGTGAGAAGTGCACTTGTTTATTTATTTTGAGAGGTGCATTTAAAATTAAAGAACACCTAAAAGTGACTGGCTCATGTGGTAGGTAGGGAAATAGCAAGAAGTATAAAATCCTGGATAAGTTTTGTAGCAGTGCTTTTGCTAAGGGACAAAGGCATGAAGTATGACAGAAAGAGAGGAGTCAAGGATAAGTCCAACATTTTGGCATTCACAACTGGATTGATGGAGTTGCGAGAAATGTGATAAGAAAGACTGTGTAATTTGGTGGGTTGGGGTGGTTGGAGAGGGCAGAATAAAAGGAAAACAGGGATTTAGAACTGGACATGGTAAGTTCACTCATTAGACACTCATGCAGAAACGCAAGGTAGACCTCTGAATATAAGAGCCTCAAGTTTAAGAAAGAGATTAGGCCAGAAATATAAATTACAGAGTATATAGATGGTATTTAGAGCCACAGAGCGATAAAGGTTACCAAAGGAATAGTTGTAAGAAGAAAAAAAGGTGCAAGAACGGAGCTTTGGGGCCTTGTGATGTTAGGTGGTTGGGGAGAAGAGGAGGATCTGGCAAAGGAAAATGCAAAGGAGAGGTGAGAGAGGCAAGAGAACAGAAGTATGGTGTGCTGGAGGGGAGGCCAGAGGAGACCGTGAATGAGGGCGTGATCAGTTATGCAAATCGATGGAGATTGTGCCTGCAGGGTTAGCAAAATGGAGGTCTGTGGTGACCTTAACAAAAAGATTTTCAGAGAAGTGTTGGATGCAAAGCCTAAATTGAGTAGATTTAGGAGAGACAGGAAGAAGTCACTGGAGACAGCTCTAACAGGGGAAAAGGGCTAGGAGGGGAAAAATTCACAGGAGACCCTTACTGTCATTCAGAGTGGAAGGATGGATAGTAAAAGGGATATTTAAGAAAGGAGTTCTGCAACATGTAATTAGATGACTTATGAAGTTCCTTCTAATTTTACGGCAGTGGTTTTATAATTTGACAAACAGTTTGGAGTTAAGAACACTGGCCTAGGAATCAAAAGAGTGAGGTTGCTCTTCTAACTTGTTATATTACTTGTGACAAGTCATTTCCAGGCCTTATTTATATTGAAGAATTGGACTGAAATAATTTATCACAAATTCTAACTCTAAAAATTTATGAGGTGATCTACCTAGGATTTATCTTTTGACTGTGTTGTAGGGAATGAGTGACTGAGAAGCAGAACACCAGAGGTTATTGGGTCCCAGACATTTCTTAGTCCTTACCTATTACCAGGTGTCTTCAAACTGCCTAGGACAGTTTGAAAATGTCCGCCTAGGACATTTATCCAGTTCACCAGGTGTTTTTGCTGCCACCGCCCGTCCTGCTTAGCAGCTAACTCATCCCGGGGCCTGCGGTGCGGCCCTCCAACAGTTTGAGGGACAGTGAACTAGCCCTCTGTTTAAAAAGTTTGAGGACCCCTGATTAAACGTTCCAAAGGTCTGATGAGGTCCTAATGAATAAAGGTCTTAATGGTCTTGATTTCTGAATGCAGAAACTAGAAATACGAAAGAAGTGGCTTTGTATGTAAGTTCGGCTACTTCTGAAACCTAGTTTGTTTAAATTGTAGTATTGTGATATCATAGATATCATAGATATCACAATAGATATCATATATATATCATAGATATCACAATAGGTGACCAGATGTCCTGCTTTTGGCAGGACATTCCTGATTGTTAACAATTTGTTCCACGTCCCATAGCGTTTTAAAAAAGTTCTGATTTTTAGAAAGAATGTACGACAAGCTAGGGAACATCGGGAGAACGGGAAGGGAATATATGGTTTTTGGCTGCCACGTGGCTATTTCACCAGGATATGAGTTTTATAATATTTTTGTTAATTTTAGAATGTTAAACTTAATTAATAACAAATAATTGTTGAGAACTGATTATTGAGAACTGCTTATCAAAGTTCACATTGTTGATCAGTTGTTAGAATTCGACCACCATTGTTTGGACTTAATGAACAATGGCATTTTTTGGCATTGGCAACCATGAAAACATTTTGTAACTGTGTCTCAGTATTATGTGCTAGTGCTAGTTAAATAAGTGATGTCAACAAATCAGCTATTCAGATAATTTAGGTTATTTATTTATTTCATGAATTTAGCAGACAGTACTCATATAATTTATATTTTATAGTGGTGGGAAAAAGTCTAGCACTGCCCTTGAAAGTGACACTTAAGACTTACGAAGTATCATTTTTAAAAAAATATATTGATAAGGAAAAAGTTAAGTCTTGGGCATCAG
Source organism: Galago senegalensis (assembly GCA_963575145.1). Taxonomy (NCBI): domain Eukaryota; kingdom Metazoa; phylum Chordata; class Mammalia; order Primates; family Galagidae; genus Galago; species Galago senegalensis. The sequence continues at coordinate 341 of CAUYTI010138783.1, read as the reverse complement.
AAAAAAATCACAATAGAGAACAGATGGTTAGAAATATTTCATCATTTTGAAACAAACCATGTTCCATACAATAATGTACTAAAAACTGTGGGATACATGCTGTCCTTACCAGGAACTGCAACTGAATGCATTTTTTCTATGGTAAATAAAGTGTGGACATCAGAAAAATCACAATTAAGTGTTGAAACTTTGAAAGCCATTTTATGTGTGAAATATAATTTAACAAATTCTTGTGAAAAATTTCATGACCTTTTAAACAACAACAGCAATCTACTAAAAAAAATTCACTCAAATGAGAAATACGCAAAGAATAAAATAATACTATACATAATTTTTTAATG
>CAUYTI010138778.1:0-25062 GCA_963575145.1 Galago senegalensis | reverse complement strand
CTCCTGCCTCAGCCTCCCAAGGAGCTGGGACTACAGGCACCTGCCACAATGCCTGGCCATTTTTTGGTTGCAGCCATCATTGTTGTTTGGCGGGCCCGGGCTGGGGATTCGAACCCACCACCTTAGGTGTATGTGGCTGGCTCCTTAGCCTCTTGAGCCACAGGCGCCGAGCCGAACTTTAAAAATTTTTGAGGCACACTTAAGATTCTCCCAAGGCACAAAGGTTGAAAAACTACTGCGTCTAGACTCAGGACCTAGTTGCAGGATAACTTCCCCCCATTTTGTGAGGGAAGAATTAGTCCTAAGGGCAAACTGTAGTTCTTCACCCTAACCACCGGCAGGCCCCACTGCTGATGGGGTTGGGGGGTGGAGGGATGGGAGGGTAGGGGAGTGGGTCCCAGCTATCTGGAAGTCTGGTGGGCTTCTGAGCCACCTTACCCAGTGAAGCACTTTCTTTCTTTTTTTATTTTTTTGTGAGGCAGAGTTTCAAGTTACCCTGGGTAGAGTACTGTGGCATCACAGATCACAGCAACCTCAAACTCTTGGGCTTAAGTGATTCTTTTGCCTCAGCCCCCTCCCCCAAGTAGCTGGGACTATAGGTGCCCACCACAACGCCCTGCTATTTTTTTTGTTGTTGCAATTGTCATTGTTGTTTAGTTGGCCCAGGTCAGGTTCGAACCCCCCACCCTCGGTGCATGTGGCCGGTGCCATAACCACTGTGCTCGGCGTCAAGCCTCCCAGTGAAGTTTTTTTTTTTTTTTTAATAAACTTTGCCTTTGCTTTTCTTTAATATTTCTTGAAAGTTGTAATTTAAAAAAAATCTGTTTCTCTTTTTCAGAAAAGAGGAGGTAGAAAGGTTGTATAAAATAAGTGGATTATTACTGATACATAAGATATTGTTTGAACTAAACAGAAATTTTCCTAAACTGCCCCTGTCTTCCATCCTCTCTCACCACTGTGGTCTGGCACCTGGTATTTTTATGGAAGGCATTGGCCCTCCCACTCCCTGATCACTGCCTTCACTCAGGCCTTCATCACTGGTCACCTAAATTAACTAAAATAGTCTCCACTTCATTGTCCTCCTAATTCTGGCTCTGCTTTGAAATCCTCAGAGGGTTTTTTCCAAAATATAAATCTGAGGCCAGGCATGGTGGCTCACGCCTGTACTCCTGGAACTCTGGGAGGCTGAGGCAGGTGGATTCCTTGAGCTCAGAGGTTCAAGACTAGCCTGAGCAAAAGCGAGACCCTGTCTCTATTAAAAATAGAAAAACTGAGGAAAGAGGATCGTTTGGGCCCAAGAGTTGGGGGTTGTTGTGAGCTATGATGCCACAGCACTCTACACTGGGGGACGGCTTGAGATTCTGTCTCAAAAAAAAAAAAATATATATATATATATATATATATGATCATGTCATTCTTTTTCTAAAAATTAATGGTGTCCTAAAATTTGGGGGGCAAGATTTGGATCTCTTAACATAAAGGGCCCAGCATTACACGGACCTACCATTCTAGGAACCTAGCTTCCTAACCAATTTTTCTCCTCCCCTCTGACACTTTTATTCCAATCACACCTAAATTCCGTTGAAGAGGGCTGGGCAGGGAGGCTCTGGCCTGTAATCCCAGGACTCTGGGAAGCTGAGGAGGGTAGATTGGCTAAGCTCAGGAGTCCAAGACCAGCCTGAGCCAAGAGCAAGACTCAGTCTTGAAAAACAGCTGGGTGTTATGGCAGTTTCAGCTACTTCAGAGGCTGAGGCAAGAGAATTGCTTGAGTCCAAGAGTTTGAGGTTGCTGTGAGCTGTGATGCCACGGCACTCTAATGAGGGCGACAAAGCGAGACTCTGTCTCAAAAAAAAAATCAATTAAAGAATTCCTCGTGATTCTTTGGTCTGTTACTTCACATATCGTCTCCTCTGTCACCCACCCAAATACAGAATGCACCTTCTGCTCCTTCCTCCTTCCGGTTTTTATTGAGTGAAGAGACTATAAGTATGGCACAGGGTAAAACTGACAGGTTTGCTGATGGCTTGAAGGCAGGGTTTAAGAGGAAAAAGAGAGAAACTGGGGATGGGCTCAAGATTTTTGGTCTAAGTACCTAGCAGAATGAACATCCCATTTAAGAAACGGGGTGTGTGTGTGATGCATTCATGGGGGTAGGAAACCTAGCACATTTCAAAAATTCACTGGTTAGTAATTGGAATATCAAATAGTGGATTTTCAAGTCTAAAGGTCATGGAAAAAGTTGGGGCTGAACACACATTTGAGGGAAGGGTACTTAAGCTCATAGAAGTAGGTAAGTTCACCTCTGTGGTGACCATTCAGAAGACTGAGACCTGGGACATTTCAGCATTCAGAGGTCAGAAATCGAAGGACTCAGCAAAGCCAGCTGAGGAGCAGCAGAAGTGAGATGAGGAAGACCCAGAGGTAAGTGGTGTCCTGGGTGCTACGGGAAGAAAGTGTCTTAAGGAAGAAGCGTCAGCTGTGTCACAGAAGTGGTCAGCTGTTGAAAGATCAAATAAGAAGCCTGAGACTTAACAGGGGATTTGGCAGCACAAAGGTCTGCCGTGTGACCTCAATGAGACCAGCTCTGCTGAGACAGTGGGGAGGAAATGCTGCTCGAATTCAGTCCAGTAGAGTAAGCGGGGGTGGAGGGTGGGGCGAATGGTAGAGATAGAGTGAAAAATGTTCTTTCAACAGCTAAAGAGGAGCAGAGAAGCTTGGTGTGGCTGATTGTTCTGTTGTTAGTTTGGCTAATCTGGGGACTCCATTTCTTAGAATCCTTGTTACATTAGGTGAGAGTTGGACAAAAGAGGAAGGTTTTGGTTCCCAGTGGAACCCAGTGGCATTGGTTATTTGAGGATAGAGGGGAAGGTGTGATGCAATTGTAAAATTTTGTCTCTTTTGGTTGCCTGGGTGGTTAACTCTCTTTCTAAAGAAAATGCTTCATTTCCTGAGTTTCAGTGGGTTCTAGAGCCCATGTCTCCTAGTTGAGACTGAAAACACCAGACCCTCACTCCTTCCAGCCTATAGGTAGTCAGAGCATGGGTGGGGCAGCAGGTGCACATGGCAGGCTCAGCCAATCAGACACAGACTTCCTGGTCTAAGCTGGGGAGCCCCTGAAGTTAAGAAGTAAGGACTGCCTGGGTGCTGTGGCTCATACGGGTAATTCTAGCAGTCTGGGAGTCTAAGGTGGGCAGATGGCTTCAGGCTAGGAGTTCATGACTAGCCTGGGCAACACAGCAAGACCTGATCTCTAACAAAAAATAGAAAAATCATCTGCATGTGGTGTTGGGCACTTATAGTCCCATCTACTGGGAGGCTGAGGCAGGAAAATCAATTCCAATGTGTGTGAGGCGCATGGTTTAGGGAACCAGGGCCCTTTTGAGGAAAGCAGGATTGTAAAGGGGGAGGGCCCAAGCACGTGGCCCCAGGCCAAGTGCAGTCTTGGCCTAATCTGGGGATGGGCCCTGGAGTGTAAATTGAGCCACAGAGATGCCCCAAGACAAGGGGCCGGCCTTTTGTGTGCCTAAATCAGGCAGTCATTTGCTACCCTATTGGTGGGGGTGTGACCTTCCAGGTGGTTTCCAGGAGGAGTGGCCTGCTAGCCAAGGGCAAATGTCTGGAGGTGACATCTGAGCCCTATCCAACAGCAAGGCAGCAACTGGGGATGGGTGTGTTGGCTTGGAAAGTGTATCTGGGTGGGACACCAGTAGTGTCTGCAACAATCATTTTTAAAGGATTTTTTTGTCAGGCAACCCTCCTGCTCAGCCTCCTGGGTAGTGGGTAGCTGGGATCATATGCACGTGCCACTGTACCCAGTTAATTTTTAAATTTTTTGTAGAGAAGGGATCTCACTATTTTGCTCAGGCTGGTCTTGAACTCCTGGCCTCATGCAACTGTCCCGTCTCAGACTACTGAAGTGCTAGGATTACAGGTGTGAGCCACCACACTTGACCTAAGGAGTTACTAAAAATGAAGACGTGAAAAGCAAAATGCAGGGCTTGCCCTTTCGAGGCTCTTCTTCTCTTGGCCTCCGCTGTCTCCCTGGTTAGCCATCATTGAAACTTAACTGGGCGGCGCCTGTGGTTCAAAGGAGTAGGGTGCCGGCCCCATATGCCAGAGGTGGTGGGTTCAAACCCAGCCCTGGCCAAAAAAAAAAAAGAAAAAAGAAACTGTTAAGTCGGTGGTGCATGTGGCTCAAAGGAGTAGGGTGCCGGCCCCATATGCTGGAGGTGGCGGGTTCAGACCCAGCCCCAGCCAAAACTACAAAATAAATAAATAAAATATAAATAAGAACAAATTAAAAAAAAACTGTTAACTAATGACTGTCTTGTCTCTAGATAAGAGAGGGAAATGGAACTGGCTAATTGAGTCGCAAATTATGCCTTTTATCATAGGACTCTTTATTAACATAATTATAGGGCTCGGCGCCTATAGCTCAACCGGCTAAGGCACCAGCCACGTACAACTAAGGTGGCGGGTTCGAATCCCCAGCCAAGACCCGCCAAACAACAATGACGGCTGCAACCAAAAAATAGCCGGGCGTTGTGGCGGGTGCCTGTGGTCCCAGCTACTTGGGAGGCAGAGGCAAGAGACTCCCTTGAGCCCAGGAGTAGGAGGTTGCTGTGAGCTGTAATGCCACGACACTCTGCCCAGGGGGACAGCTTGAGGCTCTGTCTAAAAAAAAAAAAAAAAAAAAGATAGAAAGGAACCAGTTAAGTAGGAGAGAGATGTGAAGAAAGTTACAAGTATAAAAAGATACATTTCTGATAGGAGAACATAATTTCTCAAAACAATAAAGGATAAAAGAAAGCATATTTCTCTTGTAAAGCAAAAAGACTACTGGTTCTTGAAGAAAGAAGGAACACAGGATGAAACTGAAGGCTTAGCATGTCATCAGCAGCCTTTCCAGGTTGTGAGACGGTTCTGAAGGATGAATTTATGAAAGGAATTTTGTATATAATCAAGTTGGCTATAATTAAAAGAGAATTATTTATATGTCTTTCTAAGATTGACCTTTGATAGAATCAGCTTTTCTATTGACTTCTTGATGTGAACGAATTGTTCTATATAAGGAGGCCTTTCACAACCCTTTTCCTTTTTCTAAGAGCCATGTATTCTCCACCTGCTCAAAGCATTGATTTTCTCCTTTACTTCTTCTATGATATTCATAGTGTATTTTCATAACCTTGAACACATACTCTTCTCATGTCTGATGAAATCCAGGTACTTTTTCATCAGCTTTGACTTCCTGATTATTGCCATGGGCTTCCCATAAGAAGCAGCAGTAACACTGTGAGCGCTTTATCTTTACCTTGTAATAACTAGCCTAGGAAAAAAGATTTTATAATAATATCCTGTGCTTCATGCTGTCTTTCATAGGTTTTCTGATGACTTAGGAAAAGCGAGTTTTAAAAGCTTAGGACTTTTTTTTTTTAATCCATGTAATTATCCGTGTGGCTTTTGAAGTCTGTTGTTACCACTCTGGTTAAATCAGTGACTTATTACCTAACAGTGACCTGTGAGCCTGTTTTGATCAAGCGTTTTCAGCCTTTGACATCTTTAACAGGCTTCCCCAGGATCAACGTCTACATTAAGTTTTTTGAAATCAAATTAGCTTTGAGATTTTCCAGCTGGGCTCCTGAAGAGGTACAGTGTGAATGTATCTCTCATCATGTAGTGATATCAAATAATTAGATTCATTTGGTAAATGGTATCTGAAGCACTATCAAAGATCAGTGACATTAGATCTTTCAGTTACATTCCTAGATGTATTACTGATATGATGCTTCCAAAATTGTCTAAAACTCTAAGAAATATATTATCAGTCATAATTCTGAATTATTATGCTGTATGCCACAAAATAACCACATTTTTGTGTTAATTTCTGATTTGGTAAATTTTCGTCAGATCTTTAACCACAGGTATTCTAAGATTTTGTCATCCACTGTTAGTGTTTTGAATTCATCTCTAAAGACATCCGCAATCAGACTCATGACTTTAAGTCAATGAATTAAATAAACATTTTCTGAACTCTGAAGAAGAAACTGATGAATTCATAATCCTGTTAAGGTCAAGCAAAACAAGAATTAATTAAATGAAACCAAATGACAAAAAGGAATTATGGCTCTTTATGGCCTCTTTATTTGAAATATTGCTGATTCTTTACTTAAATGTTTTGTTTTCCAGACCTAAGGAAACGCTATGTTTTAAGCTTTCTATAGTTGATGACAATTTGGTAAAGTATACATTTGTGAACAAGAATGGAACCATTTACTTTGTCTCCTTACTTGATCCCAGCAGCCTTGCACCTTTTTGGCACCACAGATCAGTTTTGTGGAAGACAATTTTTCCATGGATGGGAAAGAGAGGAAATCATTAGATTCTCATAAGGAGCATGAAACCTAGATTCCTCACATGTGCCGTTTACAGTAGGGTCTGAGCTCCTATGAGAATCTAATGCCACCACTGACAGACAGGAGGCAGAGCTCAGACGGTGATGGGGAGCGGCTGCAGATACAGATGCACACAGCATTGTTCATTCATTTGCTGCTCGCATTCTGCTGGGCAGTCCAGTTCCCAACAGGGCACAGAACAGTACTAGTCCACAGCCCAGAGTTTGGGGACCCCAGTTTTAAACTATTCACAAATATTCTTATTTTTTATGACAATATAATTGTTTACATAAGTTCAATAAGAAAGTGCTCTCTTTATAACAGGATACAATTGGAAACATTGGTTACATGACGAGGTTTTACTGGAATTGTTTATAGGTACTCTGGACAAAAGTCTGAAGTCTGCCTAATATTGGCTTTCTAGATTCAAGAGGTTTTCAAATGAGATTACTGTGTGGTCAAATCACTATTTTTGCAGGCTACATTTAATAAACCTAACTTTATTTTGCAAATCAATCTGTCTTATTCTGATTTTCTTTAATAAAAATCCGGATGACGATAGAAAGGAAAAGTTATATTTCTAATGAAAAAGTACTATATTTGTTATTTGACTATAACCTTGTACATCATTTTCTTGGTGTTCAAAGTTCTTATTGTTTACCTATTGACTGGATCAGATTCTGAATTCTCCTAATTTCCTTTAGTGTTTGGCTACCACTCCCCAAATAAGGACAAAAACGCCCCTGTTCCTAAAGCCCTAGAAGCTGAAGCTAAACAACTTGATATAAATTTTAAGAAACAAGTCTCATGCCTGATGCATGGGCCACACAGAAAGTTTACTGAACTGCCTAATGTCAATAACCAGAGACATTCAAACTGCAAATTGGGGCAGGAGGTTGAGAGTTTCACACTACAGGACATTTTTCCAAGACAATGGAACAAGAATCCCCTTCATAATGAGACTCTTGCACCTCTTAATTTTTCCTTTCTTAGGCTTACTTTTCTCTTTGACAGAGCTATGGATGTAACTGAAATTTCACAATCCACAACTGCTGCTGGTAATGTGACAGAACCAGACTGAAGAGCCCCTTCATGATCTATTGGTTAAAGAAGGAGATGTACAATTTTTATTCTATGTGCTCTGCCCGGATAAATGCCTCTGAGGAAGTTGAGACCCACATACATGAGATTAAAAAAATAGGTCACAACAGGGAAGTAGGTGAGACCTGTTGTAGAGTACAGGTCTCACCTACTTCCCTGTAGTCATCTGATTTATTCAATCGGTTGCCTTTAAGTCTAGCTTCAGACCTCAGAACCATTATACAAACTGGGGTGATCATACTACTATTAATTTTATTTTGTGTTTTCCTTTTCAAACTTAGTACCCATTACTTATCAAATCTCTGCCAAAGTATAACTCCTAACAGAACAATGTTTATCCAGCACCCTGGGATTATAGCCAAAAACTATGGAACAGACAAAATTGAACTTAACAATGGGCTTCAGGTAGTCTTAACCGAGAGTCACTCCCTCCAAACCTTCCTTGTGACTCAAATGTGGCTAAAATGATTTTGACAACTGACTCCTACTCACCAGTGATTCCTTCTAATGTGGGACCAGACCAACGGCCCAAGTCAGGTCCATCCTGGGACCAAAGGACAATCAAAACTTAACTAGAGGATGATTGATCTGTGATGCTTTAAGAAAAGATCTCCCTCAAAAGAGGAAAATGTTAAAGTTGTCAGAATCAAAAGGGAGTCATTTATTTAAAGAAAAAGAAAAGAAAAGAAAAAGAAACCTGAAAAATGGTGCTGAGGAAGGCCATGAAAGAACTATCCTAATATATGAATGTCTAATGATAAAACACCATAGAAGACTGCAAAATCTACAACCTAGCACAAAGGCCATTATTACAACCTTACCCCCCAAAATACACTTTTGTGAGGACATCTGCCCAGCAATTGCCTGACAACATTGGACTGATGTTACTCTTGATATTGATCCTTTTAGTCAAGGATAATTATCTCAAAACAATTATGTAATCCTCCTGATTTTTCCTTTAAAAACCTTTGCCTTCCCTGAACGTGCACATAGCTTACTATGGCACACAGGTTTCCATTCCAGTATCCATTACTCGATAAATATCATATTTCTTTAGAGAATTTCTGTTTGTTATTTAGGAAGACAACATTAAAAAGATTATACACCATGACCAAATAGGACTGATTCCTTAAATGCAAGAATGGTTTAACATGAAAATTAATCAATACTGTATATACTGTATTAACAAAATGAAGGAAAAAACCCACACGATCATCTCAATTGATGCAGAAAAAGCACATGACAAAATTCAACCCCTTTTCAGGATAAAAACATTAAATAAAGTAGGAATAGAAAGAAACATAATAAGGGACATATGTGAAAAGCCCACAGTTAATATCATGCTTAGTGGGCTTGGTGCCCGTAGCTTTGTGAGTAAGGGCTCCAGCCACATACACCAAGGCTGGTAGGTTTGAGCCCAGACAACTGCAACCAAAATATAGCCAGGTGTTATGGCAGCCACCTGTAGTTCCAGCTACTTGGGAGGCTGAGGCAGGAAGATCACTTAAGCCCAAGAGTTTGAGCTTGCTGTAAACTGTGACACCAGTGACTGCATTTATTTATGCACCTGTTGATGGAAATTGGGTTGTCCTAGCTTTCACCATGGCACTCTACTGAGGGCAACATAATGAGATTCTGTCTCAATTATGTCTCTTATATTCTGTCTCAATATATATATGTCACGTTCAGTGGTGAAAGACTGAAACTCTTCCTCCAAGATCAGAAATGAAAAAAAGAGTCCTGCTTTTTCTATATTTAAATATTGTAGTAGAAGTTCTAATCAGAGGAATTGGACAGAGAAAGAAAATACATCCAAATTGGAAAGGAGGAAGTGAAATTATTTCTGTTCACAAACAACATAATCTTATATGTAGAAAAAGATTACACATGCACTCACACAAACTGTTAGAATGAATAAGTTTAGCAAAGTTGTAGGGTACAAAATCAACACATAAAAATTAGTTTTATTTCCATACACTAACAATGAGCAATCCTAAAGAGAAATAAGGAAAAAATTCCATTTACAAAGAAAAAAGGATAACATATTTAAGGGTAAACTTTTACCAAAAAGGTAAAGAACACACTGAGAATTACAAAATGTTGCTGATGACACAAATAAATGGAAGGACATCTTGTGTTCATGGATTGCAAAACTTACTAGTATTAAGATGGCAATAATACTTTAAGCAACTTATAGATTACTATAATTCTTATGAAAATCCCCCAACAGTTTTTGCAGAAATAGAAAAAACCATTCTAAAATTCATATGGAATCTCAAGGGACCCTAAGCAGCCAAAAGTCTTGAAAAAGAAAGTTCTCATATTTCTTGATTTCAGAGCAACACAAATCTAAACAGTATTGTATTTGCATAAGACAGATTTACAGACCAACAGAATAGAATAATGAGCCCACAAACTAACACTCATATTTATGATCAACTGCTTTTCAAAGAAGGTGCTAAGACTATTCAGTGGGGGGAAAGCATAGTCTTTCAACAAATGCTGAACATCCACATACAAAAGAATGGAGGTGGAGCCTTACCTAACACTATAAACAAAAATGGATAAAAACCCTAAATGTAAGAGTTAAAACTATAAAACATTTAGAACAAAACATAGGGCACTGCTTCCTGACATTGGGCTTAGTAGTGATTCCTAGGAAATGCATATAGGCAACAGAAGTAAAATAAACAGGACTACATCCAAATTTAAAATTTCTGTGTATCAAAGGACACAATGGAGTAAAAAGGCAACCTATGGAATGAGAGAATGTATTTGCAAATCATATATCTAATAAGGGGATAATTTTTAGAATATATAAAGAACTCCTACAACTCAACAATGAAAAAAACAGATAACCAAATTTTTTAAAAGAGGGGGGCATAAGACTTGAAGAGATAGTCCTCCAATTATATATGTGTGCATGTGTGTGTGTTCACGTGTGTGTGTGTGTGTGTGTATCAATAAATGGCCAATGAGCACATGAAGAGGTGCTCAATATCATTAATTATTAGGGAAATGCAAATCAAACCCACAATGACATGCTGCCTCCCACCCACAGGTATTAGAATGACTACTATAATGAAAACAATCAAGAAATAACAAGTGTTGGCAAGGAGGCAGAAACGATTCTTGTGCACATTTTGTAGGAATGCAATATGGTGGAACCACTATGGAAAACAGTATGGGAGCTCCTAAAAATAACTAAAAATTGAATTACCACAAGATCCAGCAATTTCACTTCTGGATATACTAACCCTCCCACACACCCCCAAAATAAAAGCAGCAATTTGAAGAGGTATCTGTATACTCAGTTCATAGCAGCACTATCCACAACAGGTAAAAGCTAGGACAACCCAATTTCTATCAACAGGTGAATAAATAAATGCAGTATATACATACAATGGAATATTATTCAGCCTTTAAAAAAAAGAAAATTCTGACACAATCTACAATATAGATGAATCTTTAAGTGAAATAAGCCAGTCACAAAAAGACAAATACCAGATGATTCCACTTACACATAGTATGAAGCACCTAGAGTGGTCAAATGAATAGAGTTAGAAAGTGGGATGGTGGTTGCCAGGGACTAGAGGAAGGGAAGCATGGGGAGTTTGAGCTTTGCAAGACGAAAAATGTTCTGGAGATTAGTTGCACATGTAAATGTACTTAACATGATTGAACTGTAGCCTTAAGAATGGTCAAGATGGTAACTTTTTGTGGGAAAGAAATTCTCCTAACTCTGACAGGAGTGCAGCCATTTTAGAAAATCATATGTCATTTGTTCAGCAACCTCTCTCCCCAGACTCCTGGAGTGCTTCAAGGTCAGAGTTTCATCCTGACCCTCACTAGATAAGAGCCCCAGGCAGTAAGCGAGGCTCACTTGCCCATTCGAGCTGTACTAATAAGCTAATAAAAGCCTTTTGCAACTATGTGGGACAAGAGCTGTCATCTGGTCAGTCTCCTCTGCTACTCCCCTCTATTAAAGTCTTTCCTTGTCTCTGGGGGATAAGGAAAAGGTAAGGGTGACAAATGACAGCTTGGGGAGGCTGTTCTGTCCTGGACAGTAGGCAAGGGCCTGTCCTGCAGGGGAACATTCTCTCAAAGCATTTCTCCATGGGGTTAATTTGTGTTAGGTGGGAAGGGATTCCTTCCTCTAACAGTTTGAGAAAACTCCGGGTCTTTGCTGCAGGACTTCTCAAATCTTTTAAAATATTACCACTCATAGGGTTGAAAGAAGATGTGTTTTCTGGCTCAGCACCCGAAGCTTAGCGGCTAGGGTGCCGGCCACATACATTGGAGCTGGCAGGTTTGAATCCAGCCTGGGCCTCCCAAACAACAATGACAACTACAACAACAACAAAAAATAGCCAGGTATTGTGGCGGGCACCTGTAGTCCTAGTTACTGGGGAGGCTAAGGCAAGAGAATCGCTTAAGTCCAAGAGTTTCAGGTTGCTGTGAGCTGTGATGCCACGACACTCTACTGAGGATGATAGCTGAAGACTCTGTCTCCAAAAAAAAAAAAAAAAAAAACAATAAATAAATAAAGAGAACGTGTTTTCCCTAACTTATTAGACTAATGGAACCATTCTTAAACCATTTCTAGCATCCCATAGAATACCCTCTACAAAATTCTGGGGTGAAAACGCTGTTAAATGAGGTAGTGGCAAAGGCAGACTTGCACTTAAGTGTCTCGCACCAGCAGTGGCAAGGGGAATGTGTTGGGGGGCAAGACCTGGCATAAGCAGATCTCAGAGCTTACTTTCCTGCTTCTGCTTCCCCATCTGAACTGATGCCCTGTGCCCAGAGACAGTGAAGCAGGTGCCTTCAGATGCCTCACTTGTACTTCCTGAACTCAGTGGCATGCACTAACTTGTATGCTGATGTGACACCGTGAATTCTTGGTCTGGAGTATAATCACCACCTGCTGCTGCCCAGTGTCCCAGCCTACCTCCCTCCTTCCTGAGCACTAGCTGGAGGGCAATCGGGGTACAGGAGGTGGGGTGACTGAACAGGATTGTCCACTGGAGAGGAGGTGGCTGGAACCATGATTGCACAAGCCCACATCACCTTGGGCCTGTCAATATTAACTCAAGCTCTAACCTAGGAGAGCACTAGCAATTCCCAAAGCCACTGTCCTGATAAACTTTGTTTTGCTCATCTTGTTGACTAGATCTTCAAGGCTTTTCACTTGGCCTTTGAAGGTAAACTCATACAGTCCCCCATAAATATGCAGCTTTATCTCTGTAGCTGCATGCTGAGGAAGTTCCTCCCAGAGACCAGAGTAGAAACTAGTGGGAGATTGCATAGGAGGAGAAACCCAGCAGAAGAAACCTGAACTATCAACCCAAGGGCTTCAGGATAACCTTTGTATGAGTAATTTCAATAGCTGTGCCATCAAAGCTGCTTCTAGGAATAATGTATTTTTTTCTGATGAACAGTCCCTGTATTTGACCCCTGAACATTGTTTTTTGATTGCTAGTCATTGTTTACATAAATTGGGCTATAAAGAATTACATGTGGGCAGCACCTGTGGCTCAAAGGAGGACACTGGCCCCATATGCCAGAGGTGGTGAGTTCAAATCCAGCCCCAGCCAAAAACTACAAACACACACACAAAACACAAAGTACATGTGTTCAACCATCTTGTGTTGAGTGAACCATTTATTCATCCAACCATCCTGTGTTGAATGAATCATTCATTCATCTTTGCTCTGTGCCACCACATGCCAGTCCTAGGCTACACTTCCTGCTATGTGTAAGGTCCAAGTAAGATGAATGAACAATTCTGAATTACAAGCTTCTTTGTAAAAAAAAAGGAAAGGACTTTGTGGATACTTTATCGTTCTGCTGCTTCTTTGGAGGATCATCTTCAGGGTCAGTGTGAACAAAGGTACAGACTGTGTCCTGCACATGACTGCCTGACAGAAGGAGCGCAGGACCTGAAATCCAACCTACATTCAACTTGCCAGGTGGTGTTCTTGTTGTATGGTGACAGTCGCCTGATTAAAAGGACATTTTTTTTACTTTATACAAAGATACCATCACTCCAGAGAACATGTGATCAAACAAACATAGTGAATTGTTACTGGTGGGATGTGGGTAGTAGGTTTAGGTTACTTTAAAAATCTTTCCCCTTTGCTGTATGTTTGAAATTGTCATAAGAAAATGTTGGCGTGGCACCTCATTCCTTGTCAAGTTATATACGTGGGCAGAGAAATGCTGATGGATTGAATTATGCCTCCCCCCAAATTCATACATTAAAGTCCTAACCCCCAATACCTCAGAATCTGAGTATTATTTTGGAAACAGGGCCTTCACAGAAGTAATTAAGTTAAAATGAGATGATTTGGGGAGTTCCTGATCCAATATAACTGGTGTCCTTAAAAAGGAAAAAGTGAACACAAAGACACACACATAAAAGGAACCTGATGTGTGAGGATACAGAGAACATCCTATGATATGCAGATGGCCATCCCTGGGCCAAGGGAGGCCTGGATCCCTCCCTCAAAGTTCTCAGAAAGAACCAACACTGCCAACAAGTTTATTTCAGACCCTTTAGAACTGGGAGACAATAAATTTCAGTTGTTTAAGCCACCCCATCTGTGGTACTCAGTTATGCTAGCCCTAGAATGCTTTCTAATATAGACGCCTTTTAAATAATCTGTACAAAGGGGATTGTCCTGAGGTCTAGCAGTGAGCTGATCACCTTCTTGAACCCTTAAGATGAAGACAGATGCAAGGAGGATAGTACTGTGGTAAATGCAGAGTTTAGAGAGCTGGAAACTGTGGACAAATGTTTGCCTTGGGAAGAAGTGACTGTAAATGAAGAGAGGTTATTGCCCATTGGGGTCTAAAGGCCAATTAATATCCAATGACAGGGCTATAATCACAGAGCTTTTGCCACAATTAACTATTGACACAAAAGTTCCACAAATAAAGAGACTAAATAAGATTGTTGAAAACCCCAGAGCAACCCAAGCAATCTTATACGAGAAAGAGTCTGCAGCTTGGGTTCCACTTCTGGCACTAACCACACACAAGCTACATCATCTTGGGCAAGCCACTTGAACTCTGCTTTCTCATGCACAAAGACATGAATAATTGTGGCTTCTTTCTAGCGTGTTGAGAGGATTAAACAAGATGTTCCATGTAAAGACACAAGCACATAGTAAGTGCTCAAGGAAATGGGGGGCAAAAATCCAGACATGGATTGAGAGGACTAATAAACAGACTCAAAGGCTTGTTTGTTCAAGAAACAGGTGGCTGCAAGTGAAGGTTATCATAGCTGTGGAGGTTAGAATGTATACTCAGCTAGTATCAGATGTTTGTCCCCTCCAGACCCATGAGAATTGGCTGTGCTCTCTCACCAGTCCTGAGGGAAGGCATGGTGGAGCAGAAAGAGCCAGAAGAGCCTTCTTGCTCATGAACCAGATGGATTCTAATTCTCACTTTCCCCCGGCTGTGTAACCCTTTGTAAATCTCTATCACTTCTCCCAACCCCCGCTTCCTCATCTGTAAAAAGAGAGCATCAGACTAGACTAACAATGGCAAGCATGTGGTCTGCACACCAGCCCTTTTACTCTCAATTCCACAACAGACAGCACTAACCAATCATAGCCCTGACTACCATCTTCTTTTAGACACAGCTTCAGAATCCTCAAGATGATATCTAGGAACCAATGTAATAGACCCAACACTACAGCTTAGGTGGAAACCATTTACTGTTCTGTCCTAGAAGATCTCTAAAATGTCTTCCAATTCCAACGTTTTCTCAGTCTGATCCCTTTCTTGGCCAGAAATGACCTCATTTTGCACCTTCCAATACTTTCATGTGGTATTTAGAGTCTTTCCTTGTCTGGCCCCTACATCATGAATGGTTTCCATATCTTCTTCTCCCAGAACAGATATCCAACATCCTCAGTAGGACAGGGTCTTAGATTTTGGTAATTCCATTATTTTAAATAACCTACCTCCCAGTAACCTCTCACTCTCTTCCCTCTTTACTTTTCAAAACTCCTAGACATGCTAGAGCAGGGTTGATTTATACCAGAATATTTATTTCACCCCCTCCTCTGCCCAAGCCCAAGACGGTCATAGTTAACAGATTAAGGCACAATCCCACACGAGATGGAATTGCAAATGCCTTCTCAACCCAGTCTCACAGGCAACTCCTGATAATTTCCTGAAATTGACATATCAAATAAAAACTATTGGCTGGTCTCCTTGAATATTTACTATCATTACTGTACTATTCCTACATTGATCTGTCAGTTTGGGGGCCAGGGTCTTGGGATTTTCCATAGCATACTGTGGAAAATGGTATTCTATGTTATTTTCCATAACATACTGTGTCCTAGAAATAGGGAATAGGGGAATATGGGAAAGTACTTCCCACACAGAAGGTGGCCTTCATCCTTCCCTTCTCAGGCTCTCAGGTAGTAGAGCATGACCACTTCCATGGTGAGGACAGCTCACCAGTTTCTGTCCTTCCAGTTTCCTCATGTGTCAGTGAGCACTGCACACTGTAGGATCCACAAGACACAGGTGTGGGCTGGAACATTTGCCTGAGGAGGGTACAAGCTGAACTTCTCACATGGTTCTGTGTCCTTAACCATCAGAATCAGATGATATCTGCTACCCTCTCAACTCTTTAGCCCAGGACAGCCACGTACAGGGACCAGACTTCAGGTGCAGTAGATACATCAGACTTCTAGTACATGGCCTGTAAGTAAAACTTACCTCCCTTCTCCATGCATGCCTAATTCCCATGGCTCCCAGTTTGGAAATAGCTCCCTACATGGCTATCAGCAATAAGGGGGGAGCAAAACTCAGAGGTTCTCTCAGGCTTGCAGAGCAACACTACAGGATCTTCAGGGCTCACATGCAGGTGAATCTTGCAGTTTGGTTTTTGTTTGTTTGTTTGTTTTGTTTTGTTTTGTTTTCATTTTGGCCAGGGCTGGGTTTGAAACCACCACCTCTGGTATATGGGGCCAGCCACAGCCGCCACCCAGGTGAATCTTATTGTACAATGTCACCTTATTCTGAAATAGGGATCTAGTGATGGATAAAATAAAACATTCATCTTTGGGGCAGCAAACCTGGGATGCTGCCACTTTCCTTCCCTCGGACTCTGTGTTTTGCAAGAGTTGGTTGTGAGGATTAAATGCAGTATTACCCAGAGCCCCCCAATGCTGGCCCCCCAAGATTTTAATGAAAAGTCTACATGGAAAGGTGTGGAAAGAAGAGAACATGAGTGTGAGGGCCCCAGAGGTTAGCAAAAGCAGGGAGATGTTACCTACCCAGAGCTGAGTGGAAAGAGTGAGGGCTGAAGCCATGGGGAGGGAGCTATCTGCAGGCATCTGTAGTGGTCATGCTTAGGGGGACGCAGCTCCTATTAGAGATGTTGAGCAGAATTAAGGGAGAGAGAGTGGGAATTAACACTGTGACTTTTCTCTTCTCCTTCCGAGGACTCCCACAACCAAACCCAAGAGGAGAGCAGCAGGGAGGAAAGCCCAGTGGTGCAGTCCAAGGGGTTCAGCCACTCAGTGCACAAAACAGGGCACAGAAGGTTAGACAAAGGATGTGGACAGGAGGCTGGCAAACAGAGAATTGCTGGAGAACAGGCATAGCTGACAGTAATAGTAATAGGCAACGTTTGCTGAGCATTTACCCTCTGCCATGACACATACACTTTTTCATTTGATTTTGGCTCAGAAAGAGCTTAGCCCTGATCACAGAGGCACTCACTGTAATATAACTCCTATTATTGATTTAATGGAGTTTCCCACTGAGCCAGGAGGTAAATTCAGATTCCGAACATTTTATGAAATGGGGAAATCAGTGCCCCCCACCCCATATTTTCCTTAATGACTTGTTTTTAATGAAGGTATGCCTTTTACCAAATCATGAAATACTGTATACAGGGGCACCAAAGATGGGAAGACTGATGGTTCTAACAGAGGACTGTGGAGGGATGGCCTGGCCTTCACTCTGCCAGGCCTGGCAGATGGCAGGGAGGCCTGAGGCCTGGGTGAACCCTGGAATGCCCTGGGATACTCAGCAGTCCTCTCACACACATCCCACTTCTCACAATGCACCTACCTAACCCTTCTGCAGCCCTCTTTCTCTAGACCAGTTTCTTCCACCCAAATGATAGCAAACCCCACAGTTCCTCTGCTCACAAGAGAGGGAAGTCTGCCACAGTCCCAAACACAAATTCTGAAGGCAGGGGCTGCCATCTTGGATCAGCAGCCAGCTTTGAACCAATCAAAATGGCCAAGGCAAGGGGTGGGAGGTGCCTGCGCAGTGGGAGGCACCCCTTGCACTGCTGCGCATGTACCAGGAGCAGCAGGTACCAACAGGCAGGTCCCACAGGTCTTTACTGCCAGGAGAAAGACAGCACCCCTATATGGGTAAAAAAAACTTTAAGACTCAACAGAGAGGTTTTTAGAATGACCAGGAGAGTCTACTAAGGTAGCCAGTCGATCACTAGGTAACTTGCCAAAATTAGGTTCTGGCAATTAGAATGAGAAAAAATAATCTCATTATCAATGGCAACCAAAAATTACCTACAGATACACTAATACCATATGGAATATAAGTGTAACAGGCAAAGGGCAAGACGTATATGGGAAAAAAAAGCTACATTAAAAGGTCTGAATTACAGGAGAGCTATACAGAATCCCTGGTTTTAAAGATTCACTTTTAGACATTTGTCCTCAAATTAATCATTCTAATTATATTTAGAACATATTATAACTAGAACAGGGTATTATTATAGCTAACATCTAAGGAAGTCCACAGGGTACAGTGAAGGCTTTTCTTCCTGGCATTTGTGGTTTGACTGAACACCTGTTGTGTTTCGCCCACCCTCTTCCCACATCAAGGCTCGCACAGTTCTGCATGGCAGGTATTTTTATTTCCATTTCACCAGGGACTACTCCTTGGGAGGGAAATTGTGTGAGATCACACAGCTGAGCGTGCCAGAGTCAGGCTTTGAATACAGGTGACTCCAAAGCCCGTGCCTTCCCACGTGATTGGCTGTTCCCCTTGAATTCCAGGGGATTGAGCCCAGTAACACTGTCCCCCATGGGCACTCAATGTGGGGAGGCACAGAAAGTATTCTAGGAGAACATGCCAAACTGGGTGATGGCACTCTATGTCTCTTTGTCTAGGATGGCGTGCCCCATTCTGCCCCTCTTGCTGCTAGTGGCTGGGCTGGGCCATCATGCCTGTGGCCAAAGGGCTTCTGAGACACCAATCAGAGGGACCCTGTCGGCCTCCTCAACTTCCCTGAATAATTCCCACTTAGCCTTCAGCCTGTATAGGCAGCTGGTGGCCCCAGACCCAGAAGCCAACGTGCTCTTCTCCCCGCTGAGCTTCTCCCTTCCCCTTACTCTGTTGGCCCTTTACGCCACACCAGAAGCAAGCGCTAAGATTCTGCAGGGCCTGGGGATTCCCCTTGCCAAGGTCTCACCGAAGCAGGCCCATGTGTACTATAGCCAGCAACTTCGTTCTTTACTGCCGTCCCGTGACAAATGCCAGATAGACATGGACAGTGTGCTATTTGTGGATAAAACGCGGAAAATGTTACAGAAGTTTATTGAAACTGCCCAGACTTTGTACCGCACAGACGTCTTCTACACCTCCTTTAAGAACGAAGACTTCGCCAAGTATGAGATGGACTTCTTCATGAAGAAGAAAAGTAATGGCAAAGTTGGAAATATTGTCCAGGCATTCGGTCTAGACACTGCCTTAATTCTGACCAATTATATTTTGTTTAAAGGTAAGTAAGTATTCTTCAAATGATTCGTTATAACTCTTTGCAGCTTATTGCAAAATTAATCCATCTTTGGTCCAAAAGCAATATTTCCTCAGCCTCTACCCCAGATTACATTCCGCCCTGGCTCTCCAAGATTTTGTTCTGTGGAGGGTTACTCTCTTCCCCATATCCGCAGCCTCTGTCTTTAGCCACCTTTATCGGAACGTTCAAACTCCAGTTCCCTTTCTAGCTCTATGCCTCAGCTCTTTCCTCTGTCACAGCTGAAGTTTTAGGAAGGGGTACCCCCACACAGGACCAACTACACAAATTGTGAGACCCTTGTTCAAAGTCTCATTTCAGGATGCGACAACAGAGGGCTCAGCGCCCGTAGCACAGTGGTTACAATGCCAGCTGCATACCCTGGGCCAGCTGAACAACAATGATGACAACTGCCATAAAAAATAGCCAGGTGTTGTGGCAGGTGTCTATAGTGCCAGCTACTTGGGAGGCTGAGGCAAGAGTTGGAGGTTGCTGTGAGCTGTGACACCATGACACTCTACTGAGGGCACCATAGTGAGACTGTCTCAGAAAAAAAAAAAAAGAGGCAACAACAGGGTATTAAAATACCTGCAGGGCCCTATATGACTATTCAGACTATGCCTGCCCACAGTTGCCTGCCTTTCCACTGAACATAAGTCTTGCTTCTGGACCTGTTACTCCCTTATCTCCAATTGCTTCATCAAGCCAGCCTCCCCGCCCCCACCAAGAAATTCTATTGCGCAGAAACCTTCTCCTTCCTTGCCCTCTCTTCTTGGCCACACTTGACACGGCTTTTTGACCCTCCCTCTTGACCTTCCTCTCTGGAGCTCAACATGACTTTCCCTCAGCCTCCCTCTCCTTACTGCATCTCCCTGTCTTGTAGACCCAGAGACCATTAATTGTTGACATTCCTTAGAGTTCTTTCCCAGCTTCCACAGAGTCTGCCTCAAATGGGCTTGGCCTCGAATCCTCCTGGAGGCTGGAGACTCCCAACTCCCTGGGACCAGCCAGTACCTGTCAGGGCTCCGGACCCACATCCTCACTGGCCATCTGTCACCTCCTTCTGAAAGAAAGCACCTTAAGCTCAGCACGTTCCAAAACAAAAACACCATTTCTTCTCACCCTCCAAAATCTCCTCTTCCTTATCTTTCCCTCTAAGTCTCTGTAAATGGCCCAAACTCCTGCCTAACCCAGAACCATGAGGTTGCCATTCACCACTAGCTGGGCAGATCAGCCACACTACGTACGTGTCCCAAACAGGAACCAGGTCCTGTTTAGACACGTAGTGTGTACCTTCCTCATCTTTCCTCAATTGATGCACCCTTGTTCCTCTCTGCTGCCACTATTCTTGTTCATGTTACATTATCTCTTACCAAAATTATTGCAGTTGTTTCCTAACTGGTCTCTGTGTCTGCAGTGTGCCTCCCACTTGCATCCCTAATCCAATTTCCAAACTGCAGGCAGAGCAATCTCTCTGTAAGCCAAATTTGACCTTGTAACTCCACTGCTTAAAATCTTTCCATGGCTTCAGCCCAGTTTTAGCCCTTGAATGATGCTCCACTTCTGTAGCAGGGATCAGGCCTTTCAGTACCTGTCTCCTTCTGCTGTCTTTGCCCATATCTCTTGTCACCTCCCTACTTTTCCTCTTCCCACAGGCTAGCCACACAAAACAATACCCATGTCCTGAATTTCACCCTTACCTGTAGGTCTTATGCAGGCCACCCCTGTGCTTGGATTGCCCTTCTCTCCCCACTTCTCCTCTGCGTGCCCTGGCCAATAGATTCTCATTCTTCAGGTCTCAGCTCTGAAGCCACTGGCCCAGAAAGACTTCCTTGACAATCTCTACCACTGAGGTCACCAGATTTAGGAAGAAAACAGAATGATGGCAACAAAATGGAACATGTTTATATTTTAAAAAATTATCGTTTCTCTGAAATTTAAATTTAACTGGGCATTCTATATTTTATCTGGCAACTCTACCCTACACCACCCAAGATCAGGGTGGTGAGGAAAAAAAATGTTTTTTTTGTTTTGAACATGTTGAGTCTGAGATGCGTCTTGGGCATTTGGATGGAAGTGACCAGATGGTGAGTGAGGATGTGGGCCAGGAACTCCCAAGAGGTGTGGGCTGGTCATAGAGACTTGTACAGGAGAGTTTCAAGGGATGGGAGAGCACACTTTTGTCTCCTCTGTGGTCTGGCAGTACCACATCCTGCATTTAATCTGAGGACACACTGCATTGCAATTTCTGGTCACTCATCTATCCCCACAAGGCTATGGGCTGTAATACCTGCCCTTACTGGAATCCACATACTGTCAAGATTGTAGGGCTCAGAAACTCAGCATCTCCTGCCCTAGGCCCTTGGAACTCAGTCTCTGCAAGGCTCACAAATTGGCCCCTCAGAGTTGAACTCCTTAACCCGAGAAGCCTTAGCTTCCAGGAAGGAAAGGCAGGCAGCAGGCCCCAAAGGAGGAGGTGTGAGCTCTCACCCCACCCTGGCAAAACGCCTCAAACTCTGGGAGCACAGTTTGCTTACAGACTGCCTTCAGGCATCGCCAACAGATTACAGGGAAGAGTATAGTGCAAAGGTCTAATACTTTGTGGAGCTGCAGGAAGCACTGTAAAAAAAGGACATTATTAGCTAACACTTTCTAAGGAACTGCCATGAGCCAGACCTTGTGCTCAAATTTTTACTTGGAACATATCATTGAAGATTCACAGATATCAATTAGATAGATGTCATCATCTCAGTTTACATATGAGGACATTCATGGGCCCTGTGCCCTTTCTTGACTCACCTCCTATGACCCTCTCCTTTGCTTTTCCTTCACCAGCCACACAGGCTTCCTCATGGCCTTTGAACATGCCAGACCCACTCCTGCCACTGGGCCTTTGCACCTTCCCTGTCTCTGGGATATTCTTCGCCCAGCTATACCCTGGCTCAGCCCTCACCCTGTGAAGTATTTACTCTTTATCCCCTTTGTTCCTGACGTTTGTCATTTATCTCCCCTTGCTTTATTTTTCACTTTAGCACATGTTACCATCTAACACCTTTTTTTCTAGTTTATCTTTTTAGTGCTTCTCCCTGAGTATACAAGTTCCATGTGGGTGGGATGGCTCATGCCTGGCTGTACTGCTCAACACAAGAACAGTGCCTGGCACACAGCAACCCCTCCCTAGATCTCTCCCAACATCTGGTGCCCTATCCCCTGAAAACTGGTGGCCTCCTTTAATGCTTGCCCTCCCTCTTATCAGGGAAATGGAAACACAGCTTCAACCCAGAGCTCACTGAGAAAAGGCCCTTCTCCGTGAATGACAAAATCACGATCCAGGTGCCCATGATGCAGGGTCTGGGCAGGTTCCAGGTGCAGCGTTTCGTCCATCTGCACAGCACTGTCCTCCGGATGCCCTACATGTGCAACACCACTGCCATCTTCATTCTTCCAGACAAAGGCAAGGTCAGGGAGGCAGAAGAGGCAGTGATGAAGGAGAGTTTTGACACATGGACTCAATCCTACCCACTAAGGTAACCAAGCCCAGGTATCCCTGCCCCAGCGTGCAGTGAGACCCTCTCCTCTACCACCTCTGCAGTCTCTGCCCCTGGGAGGCTGAGGCTCTTCTGGTCTGTGGGCCCATGGCATGAGGGGGAGACTAAGCCAGGCACTAATTGTCCAACAGAGTTTAGCCATTCCTCCTCCAAGAGATGGGAGCAGGAGAACGACACAACAAAACCATTGCCATCTCTGTGTCATCACATCAGAGCTCCCTCTAAGAGATTTACAGTTCACCTTAGCATTTCAGAGCACTGAGAAGTTGTAAAGAATGGAACAGTGTTTAGCTTAGCTTTGCTCAGCATTTGCCAAACATCTGAACATGGCACATGCTTTAACATAAGACCTATAACCAAAGCACAGTGCCGTGGAACCTGCAGCTGGCCAATTACCAACATCTGTCTTCCCAGTTTGTGAACTGCATTCAGTGTGAACGGTCACTAACTCAGGGGGAGCCAGGACCTGGCCTCTTTACTGGTTACTTCTCAGGGAGGCTTGATCTCCTCTTCGCCATACACTGTGATGAGTGTGCTCACTTTATTCAAGTATTTGAGGTATTTGCTACTCAAAGTGTGGTCTATGGCCAGCATGACTGGCCTTGTCTGGGAGTTTGTCAGAAATATAGGATCACAGGCCCCATCCCACACCTACCAAATCAGAATCTGCATTTTTACAAGATACCAGGTGATTTGTGTGCACATTGAGGGCCAGGAAACCCTGACCCAACTCCAGGGAAAATCCCAGGGCTTCCCAGTAGATCTTACAGATCCTCCTTCGTTACAGATCACCAAGTGGTGACCTCTGTGTGGTGTCCCTACGTGCATCATTCTGGCCTCAGGCCTGGCCCCTGTCTTCTAAACCAGGGTTTCTTAACCCTCAGCTTGTTATGGGTTGTCCTGTGCTGAATAGGATGTTTAGCAGTGTCCCTGGATGCTCTATCAGGGATTCTCTAACTTTTTAAACAAGGGTCAGGTTACTGTCCCTCAGACCGTTGGAGGGCCAGACTGCAGGCACTGGGACGAGTCGGCTGTTAAGCAGGACAGTCAGTGGCAGCAAAAACACTTGGCGGGCTGGATAAATGCCCTAGGTGGGCTGCATGTGGCCACGGGCCATAGTTTGAGGATACCTGCTCTATACCTACTGGATGCCAGTAGCAACCCACACACATATTCATTGTGATAACCAAACTTATCCCCAGTCATTGCCAGATATCCCCTGGGGGGCAAACTCACTCCTGTTCTAGACCATGAATCCATGCATGCACTCTGCTCAGCTCTGAGTTTGCATTGTCCCTGGAGGCCTGAGTGGACAGACAGAGAGCCACATTGACCTGAGAGTTGAGCTCATCCTGGCAGAACTTTCTCATGCCCAGAGTTGCCCTTCCCCTGGCGGGGACTGAGCACCTCAGCTGTCTTCCCATTGCTATTTGGAACCTCTACTAGGCTAGGGAAGTGTATCACAGTAGAGCAGTGGTTCTCAACCTTCCTAATGCCATGGCCCTTTAATACAGTTCCTGTGGGTTGCAACCCACAGGTTGAAAACTGCTGCAGTAGAGGGAAAGAAGAAAGGTTGGGGCTGAAACAGTTGGGGGACTAAAGCTGGGAAGAGACTTTCTCCATGGTCAATTGTCCCCAAGGTTGGGGACACAAGTCATGGTCAGGCTGCCATGAGGGGATTGTCCCCATGGGTACTTTCAGTTGCTTTTGTTTTTTAATTTTTGCTTTTTCTACCTTTTATGAGGCATAACTGACAAATAAACATTATATATGTTTAAGGTCTGCCAGGTGATGCTTCAGTGCACATCCACACTGGGCATGATTACCACAGTCATTCACGTACCCATCACCTCAAAGAGGTACCATGTTTTTGTGTATACACATAAGATCTACTCTCTGAGCAAAGACCAGGCATAGGATGCAGTATTAATACAGTCACCATGCCGTGCACTGAAAATCCAGGATGTTTTCATCCTGTGTCACTAAACTTCATACCCATTGACCAACATCTGTTCCTTCTCCTCTCCACCTGCAGCCCCTGGCATCTGCCTTTCTTTTTTTTTTTTTTTTTCCAGTGTGTTTTTTTTTTTTTATTGAATGTTAACTATGTACATTGATACTCTTCTGGGGTACAGTGTGGGGTTTTCACATGCATTCTGAAATACTTCCATCAAACTGGTCAACACAGCCTTCATGTCATTTTCTCAGTTATTGCTTT
>CAUYTI010138777.1:0-11815 GCA_963575145.1 Galago senegalensis | reverse complement strand
ACAGGCGCCCGCCACAACGCCTGGCTATTTTTTGGTTGCAGTCATCATTGTTGTTTGGCGGGTCCGGGCTGGGGATTCGAACCCGCCACCTTAGGTGTACGTGGCTGGCACCTTAGCCGGTTGAGCTATAGGCGCCGAGCCGAGTAGTAGTCTAGTTTATAGAAATACAGCCAGTTTCTCTAGATTTTAAGATATTTGTTACTTCCTGTTTGTGTTTATTAGTGAGGAGAGAGAAAACACAGAATAATTTGTACAGGAGTATTTTATTTAAGGAGTTGACTATTTTAATGGATTAGCTACTACAAAGGATAAAGGAGAATACCCTGAAGTTGAGGGAGAGTTCCCAAGGAAGAAACAAACTTGACAGGGGACCCCCTTTCTCATGACTGGAATTCAGACGTTGTTGAAGAGTACATTAGTTGCAGTCCAATAGATAGCAGAATTCTGGGGGTGCCAGAACTAGTTCACAGTCATCTGGTCGAGTCTGATGGGAAGGGAATTGCAGACTAGGACTAACAAGCAGGCAAACCCCCTGCCAGGGTATGTATGGGCCCCAAGACTGGGAACAGGGACAAGAACCACCCTCATCATGGCCCGAGCATGGGCTTCCCTACTTTAATGTCCCTCTAGCACCCTCTACTGACAAAATTGTGACATTTCCAGGTAGCAAAGAAGAACGCTTAGTATAATATCATGAAGTAGGGCAAAGGAAGAAGGGTAAATTTGAAGCTGATAGTCAATACATTTGTAGTTGAGAGGTGAGAAATACCTGGCACAGTCCTTTCCCTTGTCTACACAGCTTCACTATGAATGCTTCTAAACACAGTTGAAATTCCATTTTAACAGAAAAACAGCTGTTTTCACCTAATAAGGAATAGCTATCCTTCATGTATATAAGTGAAGACATTCTTAACCCTCTCCCCCAAATAAGAAGATGCAGTTCCAACAGTCATTACCAAGCTGTATTAATTGTATATTTCATCGTAGTGCCTGTGAATATTCTGTTAACTAAAGACTTCCTACAACTAAAATTTTAGCTGTTCTGGATTCTTTACCTGATAGGGGTAGAAACAAAACTTTCATTTTGAAGAGTTCTCAATTCTGCCTTTTTTGTTTGTTTGTTTCTGTAGTTTTCCATTAACTTTTAACAGCATACATGGAAGTACTACAAGAAGCCTAAGAATACTCTTTGGCCTCCAGACATAGTCCTAGCCCATATTGTGTGCAGGAATTAGTAAAACTTAATTTCCCCTTGGTAATTAGGATTAGTCACTTGGGCCAATGGAATAACCCCCTTTTCCTGCCTATTATTTTGATGGAAATTTCTAATTCATTAGAACCTTGTTTTGTTTCCTGTAGAAACAGTAATCTTTTTGGACAATAAGACTCCAAACCAGCAGAGTTCAGAATTGTTGGGAGGAGAGCAAAAATGCTGTGAATTAGTTATCAAGTATAGCAGTGAGAAGAACCACTCCTATTTGGGGGGTGGGGGGGGGCAAGTTGAGACCGAGTGTCACTCTTTTGCTCTCGGTAGGGTGCTGTAGCGTCACAGCTCACAGCAGCCTCAAACTCTTGGGCTTAAGTAATTCTCTTGCCTCAGCCTCCCAAGTAGCTGGGACTACAGGCACCTGCCACAACGCTCAGCTATTTTTTGTTGCAGTTGTCACTGTTGTTTAGCTGTCCTGTTTGAACCCGCCAGCCTCAGTATATGTGACTGGCACCATAACCACTCCTATTTTCATGGCTTGAATATGAGATACATATATTTTGACCTTTGGGGGATACAAAAATCATTGCTGCACTTGTGTTGCAAAATGAGTTTCTTGACTGAAAACAGTAATGTCTAGAGTGCCAAGATAGTAGATAAAACATTTTGTAAGCTCACGAATGATGGTACTGGCAGAAACATCATAGGCAAATCTATTTCCAGAATGTGTCTATTCCAATTAGGGTAAATACCTGCTTCCTTCATAATAGAAGAGGTCCAGTGTAAATAACCTGCTTCCTGGTGGCTAACTGATCCCTTTGAAGAATGGTACCATGTTAGTCTCTGCTGTTGGCACATTAGGCTCTCAGCCATAGCATTAAGCAGTTGAGCCCCTTCATATTATACCCATCTCTACCACTGTGGCCACTTTGTTCGTAGTTCCACTGAACAAGCATTGGTTTGGCTAGGGAAAGAGAATGATTGATATCCATACAGCATGTTTTTTTCATTATTTTTTTGTCTGATTGTTAATAGTCCTGTCTATAATGGATGCCCTTTGAGTGTTTATACAGGCCACAAATATTTCCAGAGTCTGTGCTAGTTCAAAAGAAAGCCCATCTTCATACCTCCTTCCAGACTTCTTTGTTACTAGTATTCTTACCCTCTTCCTTCTAAGTTGCTAATTTATCAGCTAGACCATTAGTAACTGTCCGTGAATCTGTTTTAAATTTGTAATTCTAGTGATCTCTCAATCTAAACAAAGTACTCAACCCTAGGAAGATTTTCATTAACCACCTTCTTTCAGTGTCACTTCTGAAATAGGATTGTCTACTTCTGGCTGATTCCTATATGTTGAGTAGACCCATCTGTAAAACATGGTCAGGGTTTTTTTTGGTTGGGTTTTTTTTTTTTTTTTTTTTTTTTGAAACAGAGTCTCGCTATGTCACCCTTAGTAGAGTGCTGTAATGTCACAGCTCACAGCAACCTCTAACTCTTGAGTTTAAGCAATTCTCTTGCCTAGCCTCCTGAGTAGCTGGAACTAGCAGGAGCTTGGCACAACACCTAGCTTTTTTTTTTTTTTTTTTTTTTGGAGACAGAATCTCACTATGTCACTCTCAGTAGAGTGCTGTGGGGTCATAGCTCCCAGCAACTTCTGGCCTCGGGCTTAAGTGATTCTCTTGCCTCAGCCTCCCAAGTAGCTGGGACTACAGGTGCCTGCCACAATGCCTGGCTATTTTTTATTGTGGTTGGCATTGTTGTTTAGCTGGCCCAGGCTGGGTTCTAACCCACCAGTCTTGGTGTATGTGGTTGGCATCATCACCACTGTGCTACCGGTGCTGAGCCACCATGCTCAGGTTTCTTCTTGAGGTGGTCATAAGGAACTCCTGTAGGCGTGGATTAAGGGAGAGGAGACAGTGCAACAGGAGTTGATATTGAAGGAGTTGAGACATCTGCTCATGCAGCATACTCCATACCTGCACAAGCTCAATCTCTTATCCTATAGTCACTTGATACTAGATTGCTGCTGCACATGGTCAACCTTATGGTTAGATACCCAGCTCATAATGGGAAATTCAGACTGCATCATCACCTAATGTCCTGTGGTTAGACATTCAGCCTCTATTGAAGTCTAGTAGCAAGTAGAAATTGTTTCTCCAAAGTAGAATAATGACTTGCAGAAGAGAATAGATGTCTCAAATTCTAGAGGACTGCATTGTCTTTCTCCTATGAGTGTTTGCCAGAGGCTCCATAATTGCCCCTATTTGGTGTGGATGCTTCAGATATCATTGGATATGCTGGATAATAAGCCCAAATGGTACAGTGGCTTATACTGCATTCTGAATTTGGTGGCATCCTTATGAGTGACACTGAAGAAGGTTCAAAGCACACTCACATATGGAGTATGTTACCTCCAAAATCCAAAGAAAATAACCAAGCAGTGTGCCTCTTTATGTGTGTGTGTGGTAGATAGTATGGAGTATAACAATTTGTATTTTACCTTGGAGGGCATCTTGGTATGCCCCAACTTACGGAACCCCCAGAAACTTCACTGAGATGGGAAGCACTTAAATTTCTATTGAGTCTGCATGTACAGGGTAGCCCTAAAGTTTGTTGGTGACTTCCACAAACTTTATGACCTCCTGTATTTTAGTAAGCCATCTAAAGTATACTCCCCTTATTGTATAATGAAATTTTGTATGTAATTTAATTCAAGCGGCTAAGGTGCCAGACACATACACCATAGCTGGCGGGTTCGAATCCAGCCTGGGCCTGCCGAACAACGACAGCTGCAACCAAAAAATAGCCGGGCACTGTGGCGGGTGCCTGTAGTCCCAGCTACTTGGGAGGCAGAGGCAGGAGAATCACTTGAGCCCAGGAGTTGGAGGTTGCTGTGAGCTGTGATGCCACGGCACTCTACCCAGGGCGATAGCTTGAGGCTCTGTCTCAAAAAAAAAAAAAAAAAAGATTTACTGTAAACAAAGGAGATAAGTAATCAAATCTGAAATTTAATTATCTTATTTTGAAATAAATGTAGGTTTTTTTCTAGAATTAAGTTTACTTTTTAGTTGTCATGTTATGATTTTAGCTTCAGAAATTAAAGGTTTGTTACGTTTGATTTTTGAATAAAGTTCAACTGTGGTGTTTATTCATTCAAACATTCATTTATAGAGCAAATAAGCATTGATTGAATGTCATCTCTTTATAAGACCCTGGCCTTTAGAGGAAAAAAAAGACTGGCTTACTTTGGATTGGGATGTTACCTGACAAACATGAATAATGTAACCTAATCATTTGTATCCTTATATTAATCTAAAATAAGAAATAAAAGTAAACAAAAAGTCCCTAGTGTTTTCCTAGAAAGAGAGCTTTATTAGAGAGGTAGTTGTAGAAATGGATTCAACACATAATCAGGATTCATTAAGCAAGTGAGAGAATAAACATTTCAGTCAGAGAAAATATCTCAAGCACCAAGGCATTGATTCAGCTAGAAGACATTTATTGTCTGCCACATGTCAGGTACCCTGTGTAAGTCACTGAGGTTGGGAAAGGTGTTTGGTAAATAGCATTGTCCATTTTCTAAAGCCATAATTTTTTAAATAATTTTTTTGACAAAGTAGGAAATTCATACCATTACAAGTCAAGACAATAAAACAAGTTGAACTTTAAGGATGTATTATTTGCACTTTTATTGTCATCCACACCATTCATCCTATCTGCATAAAGTAACTAATCACTTTTATTAATATTGTAGGGAAGAAAAAGTAATATCTTTTTCTCACCTATGGCAAGATTCCTGGCTGACATTCCTATAACAAAATACAGATTTATAAAGGAAAAGTATATAGATTTAATTAATAAAAGTTTTATGTGAGATGGGAGCCTTTAGAAATGAAGACCCAAAAGCCCAAGGAAAACTGTCCATGTTTAAGTTAAACGAAGAACAAGCTGCTGTGTAGAAATGTGATTCGACAAAAGGGTATGATTAGATTCTTATTGGCCTCTGTGTGTTATGTTCCTTTCCATGTAAGGTGTAGGTCAGGAACCCTCTGGAAGGAGGGTTTTCAAGAGAGAGAGAAGTAACCTTTCTAGGTTTTATGCCTTGCTCTGGGGCAGAGGAATTCTACTTGTTGTGACCTACCTTGGGGAAGAGGAATTTTGGTTTCTATGACTCTCTTTAAAGAGGGGCAAAGGACAAAAAGGCCAGAGAAGATCAGAGAGACTTTGCTTCTCAGTTCTTACATTCTCCTTTAGTTCAAGGAATTTAGGATGCCTAAGTGCCATGCTTTGGAATATTATCTGAGTGCCAGCACTCAATAATTTGAGCTCTTTCTTGCAAAATACAATATTATGGGGAAAACTGCAAGTAACGTAAGTGTACATTTTAGTGAGTTGTTCTACATGGAACATTTGCTTAATCACTACCCAGATCTGGAAATTGGACATTGTTAGCACTTACAAGCAGCCTGCATGTCTTTTCTCAAATCTACTGTTACCACCCCCAACCCCCACCCCTGAGATCACAGATGGTATGCACACTTTAACACTGTAATTGGTTTTTGTTTTTGTTTTGGGGGCGGCAGGGCTGGATCTGAACCCACCACCTCCAGCATATGGGGCCAGTACCCTACCCTTTTGAGCCATAGACGCTGCCCAACACTAATTTGTTTTGCTTAATTTTGAATGTAATATGAATATAATCATATAGTATTCTCTTGTGTATGTCTTTGATCCATCATTATGTTCATTGAATTTATTGATATTGTTGTATATACTTACAGTTAATTCATTCTCATTACTCAATATTTTATTGTCAGCACAATTGAGGGTTACTATAAGTAAAGCAGCTGTGAACATTTTTGTATATTAGATGCAGATGTGCTTGTATTTCTGCTAAGCATACCCAGCAAAGAATTGTTGGCTCACAAAATATCCCTTATATTTGTTAATTTCAGCTTGTATTCCAAATGATATACTAATTTAAACACCCATCAGCAGTGTGTAAGAATTCACATTGGTCCACATTTTCACCAATACTTAGTATTATCAGTCTTTCTCCCATCCAAAGTTCTAATCAGATCTGAATCTGCTTATCTTCTGAGATCAGACAAGATCGGGTGCTTTCAGGAGGGTATGGCCCTAGACCAGTCTTACTAGTTTTAAGTTTTCAACTGCTCAATTTTTAGTTATTCTGCTGAGCCTATGATGGTATTTCATAGTTTTGGTTTGCATTTTACTGATTGCATTGAGTACATTTTCATTAGAATAACCTTTTCTGTAAAGTAGTTCTGTTTCTCCTTTTCTTAGTGAGTTGTCTTTTCTTTTTTCTTAACTGAGATGTAGAAACTGTTTTACTTGTTTTCCTTTCACAGTTAGATCTATAGTCTACCTGGAATTGATTTTCGAGTGTGGTATAATGATTAATGGTTTTCCGTATGGATTCCCGTATGTTCTTTTCCCACTCATTCATTGCCATACTTCTTCATAAATTGAATGTCCACATATGTGTGTGCTTATTTTAATTTTTTTTTATTGAATAATGACATACACTTTTTTAAATGCTTTTTGGCCACTGCTTTCTGTTTTCTTTAGTGAATGATCTGTATAAGGTTTGGGGGAATAGTTGTGTTTTAAAAGTCTTATTGTTTGTGTAAGAATCTTTTAATGTATTCAGATTAAAGCTGTTTGGCTTATCTTTTATCCCATTTGACTTGCACTTTTGTATGTCTTTTTAAAACAACTTCATTGATTGGGTGCAGTGGCTCATGTCTGTAATCCTAGCTCTGGGAGACCAAGGCAGGTGGATTGCCTGAGCTCAGGGGTTTGAGAACAGCCTGAGCAAGAGTGAGACCCAGTCTCTACTAAAAATAGAAAAACTAGCTGGGCGTCATGGCAGGCACCTGTAGTCCTAGCTACTAAGGAGGCTGAAGCAAGAGGATTGCTCAAACCTAGGAGTTGAGGTTGTTGTGAGCTATGATGACACTATGGCACTCTATCCAGGGTCACAGAGTAAAACTCTGTCTCAGAAAAAAAAAAATCTCAACTTTATTGAGGTATAAATGACATATGCCAAACTGCACATATTTATGGTATATGGTAACTTTAGGCATATATAAACACCCATAAAACCTGCTGTTATGAAAATAATGAACTTGTCTATCACCAGAAACCGTTTCCTCATGTCCCTTTATACACCTCCCCTCTCATTCTTCCTTTTCCTCTTCTTTGGTCCCTTGGCAATTACTGACTTTTTTGTCAGTGTAGATTAGTTTGTTTCTTGTTGGATTTTGTATAAAGAAAAACATACAATATGTACTCTTTTCTCATCCAGCTTCTAACATTTGGTAAAATTATTTTGGGTTCATCCATCTTGTTAGGTGTTATCAGTATTTCATTCCTTATGATTACAGTATTCTCTTGTCTGGTTATACCATATTTTTTGACATTCAATTACAGATGGACATTTGACTGTTGCAAGGAATGTTACTATGAATGTTTGTATAGAAGTCTTCATGTGGACATATATTTTCATTTCTCTGAGCAAATATATGGGAGTAGAATGACTGGATTATGAGTGTTTCTGTGAATACATTCTTTCATGTATTTTGAATAAATACCTAGCATTGACTAAGTTATATGGTAGATCCACATTTAACCTTTAAGAAAGTATTACGCTCTCCCCAAAGTTGTACCTTTTGTCATTCCCAGTAGCACTGTAGGGCAGTTCCATTTTCCCAAATCATATCCTCATTAACACTTAGGGATAAGATCAGTCTAGTTAAGTTACATGTTCTAATTGATATGTGGTACATCTGACAGTGGTTTGAATTTACATTTCTCTAAAGATTAATGATGGTGAGCATACTTTTGTGTACTTTATCATTTGTATGTTGTATTTGTTGTGCTGTATCATTAATATTATGAAATTTCTCTGAATCTTTTACCCAGTTTGGAGGAAGCTACAGTTAATTTCTTATTTTTGTGTTTCAGAAGTTCTCTATGTAGGCACTGTACTATTCCTTTAACAGGCATGTGATTTTTAGTTATTGTCTTCCTGTCTGGATTGGGGGGGTAGTTGTGTTTTAAATTTTTAACATTGGGTTTCATCTCACTGACTTTGTGAGAAGGCTGGAATTCTGGAGAGCAGTAAGGTATCCTCTTCAAGACTGTTCTGTTCTACCAGTTTTATACATAAAAGTTCAAAGCAAAGAGCACATTAACCCTTATTTTAAATAATAATCAGCATAACTCAGTGACCTATTGTAACATTCCAATTCAAGAGTTAATCTCCTAAATCAATCCCCTTAAACTATTCAAGATAGGAATCTTTAGGGTGGGAGCTAGATTTACAAAACAGTAATAATGGGAGACTGGTAGGGGTGGTGGTGAAGGTCAGACAGGACCTCAAACGATTAGGCCAGCTGTGTCATGTTGGCCCTAGCCTGACTCCATCTTATTCTTACTACATGTGCTTTCAAAGGTTCCCATGTATACATGTTAAATCAATTTGTATGACTTTTTGCCTGTTTAAAAAATAATGATAATAATTACTGTTTTTCAAAGGAGAAGTACTTAATTTTGATGTTTAGTTTCTCATTTTATTTTCTTTAATGGACTGTTATTTGTAGGAAATCTTTAGTGTTGGGGTTGAGGTTTAGGCTCTTTCTGGGCTGTAGAGTTCTTTTCATACTAGCTTGTAGCTCTCTAAGAGTCTAACATCTCTTATTGCTGGAATTCAAAGATCTATGAGGAGCTTATTGCTGTAAGTAGAATGCTGATGGACCTATCACAAAAGTTTAACCTAACCTTGATCCCAGAGGTTTTTCTGATGATCACTGAAGAGCATTCCCAGGATAATTCAGAGGGCTCTTATCCCATGTGCTCAGGAACATTAATAAAGAACTAGTAGCTTTTCTCTCAGCTCTGGTACCAAATTCCCTTTCCTCTACCAGAAGGTCATCCCCAACAGCAGGATAGAACAGAAAAAGATCTCCAGGAGATCTGATATCACTTACCTTACAGGAGGAAGTGAGTAAGGACATTGTTACTGTACAAAAAGATAGGAAGGTAAAACTGAGACACCTTTTAGGCAACAGGTTTCCCTTGGGTTGAAAGAGAACTAATTGACATTGTTCTTTTTCTGTTTATCATAGATGGAATCCTTCTGAGAATGCCAGAATAGGCTGTTATGATACAGAATTGATATGGCCATAAACCTTATTTTTGTACTTTTCTTTCTTGCTGATGATTTTATGAAGCAGGTTGAGAAAGCTGCTTTGTGTTAGGACATACTCTATGTCAGTAATTTTGATAACCTATGGTGAGTTCTGTGGTATCTTTTTCTTCTTATATCTTTTCTTTTCTACTTTGATGCTAGTAGTTTATAAGTGATCTATATAATTTGAATGTATTTGAACTTCTCTGTTAATTGAAAAGTAGGGGTAAGTCTCAGTATTCTATGTGTTTTACTGTGTTTCCTTGAAAATAAGGCCTACCCCCAAAATAAGCCCTAGCAGGATTTCTATGCATTTGTTAAATATAAGCTCTACCCTGATGATAAGACCTAGTGATACACTGCCTAGCCACACCATGCATTTTGGTGTAGAGAGAAGACATCCCCTGAAAATAAGCCCTAGTGTGTCTTCTTGAGAAAAAATAAATATAAGACAGTGTCTTATTTTCGGGGAAACTTGGTAGAAGCCTTAAAGAGTCAGTGAGATGAAACCCAATGGTAAATATTTGAAGCAAAGGACCACATGCGGTGGCTCATGTCTGTAATCATAGCACTCTGGAAGGCTGAGATGGATGGATTACCTGAGCTCAGGAGTTTGAGACCAACCTGAGCAAGAGTGAGATTCCCCCCCTACTAAAAATAGAAAACAAAAAAGTAGCAGGGCATTGTGACTGGTGCCTATAGTCCCACCTACTCAGAAGGCTGAGCCAAAAGGATCACTTGAGCCCAAGAGTTTGAGGTTGTTGGGAGCTATGACACCAGGGCACTTGACCTAGAGTGACAAGAGTAAGACTGTCTCCCGCTCCAAAAGATAAATAAATAAAAATTGAAGCAAAGTAACTTGTAAGGAAGGAATGTAAAGAAAACATTAGGTAGTTTGCCTAGAACATAATAATTAGATTATAATAAAAAGAAATTACATTGCGCTAATTAACTTTTTATTTTATTTTTAATCATAGCTGTGTATATTAATGCAACCATGGGGTATAATGTGCTGGTTTTATATACAATTTGAAATATTTTCATCAAACTGGTTAACATAGCCTTCATCACATTTTTTTAGTTACTGTGTTAAGACATTTATATTCTACACTTAGTAAAGTTAATGTGTACCCTTGTAAGATGCACTGTAGGTATGTTCCCACCAATTACCTTCCCTTTACCTCTCCCCTCCCCTCCCTCTTCCTTTTACCCTTTTTGGGCTATAATTGGGCCAAAGTATATTGGGCTTTGGGCCAATTGAGCTTTCCTATGAAAGCCATAAATTGGTTTTGTACTAGGACTGAGTACATTGGATACTTCTTCTTCCATTGGATACTTTGGATACTTCCATTGGATACTTTTCTTTCATTGGATACTTTTTCTTCCATTGGATACTTTGCTAAGAAGAATATGTTCCAGCTCCATCCATGTAAACATGAAACAGGTAAAGTCTCCATCTTTCTTTAAGGCTGCATAATATTCCATGGTGTACATATGCCACAATTTATTCATCCGTTTGTGGGTTGATGGGCACTTGAGCTTCTTCCATGAATTAGCAATTATGAATTGGGCTGCAAGAAACATTCTGGTATAGATACCTTTGTTATAACAGATATCTTTGTTATAATGTGATTTTTTTAGTCTTCTGGATATGTACCTAGTAGAGGATCAATAGGGATCAAACACTTAGATCCCTAAGTGTTCTCCAAACATCTTTCCAAAAGGAAGGTATTTGTTTGCATTCTCACCAGTAGTGCAGATGTGTTCCCTTTTCTCCACATCCACACCAACATCTCTGGTTTGGGGATTTTGTGATGTGGACTAATCTTACTGGAGTTAGATGATATCTCAGAATGGTTTTGATTTGTATTTCTCTGATGATTAAGGATGATAACCATTTTTTCAGGTGTCTGTAGGCCAGGTGCCTATCTTCTTCAGAGAAGTTTCTATTCAAGTACCTTGCCCTGAGTTGGGATCACTTGTTCTTTCCCTGCTAATACGTTTGAGTTCTCTGTGGATTCTAGTTATTAAAACTTTGTCAGAGACATAACCTGCAAATGTCTTCTCCCATTTTGAGGGCTGTCTGCTTATGTTACTTGCTGTCTTCTTGGCTATACAGAAGCTTTTTAGATAGATCAGATCCCACTAACGTATTTTTGGTGTTGCTTCAGTTGTCTGAGGGGTCCTCATAAAATATTCGCCCAGGTCGATTTCTTCAAGAAATTTTTCCCTGCACTTTCTTCTAGTATTTTTATAGTTTCATGTCTTAAGTTTAAATCTTTAATCCAGTGTGAATCTATCTTAGTTAATGGTGAAAGGTGTAGGTCCAGTTTCAGTCTTCTATAGGTTGCCAGCCAGTTCACCCAGCACCATTTGTTAAATAGGGAATCTTT
>CAUYTI010138775.1:0-44894 GCA_963575145.1 Galago senegalensis | reverse complement strand
AAAAAAAAAAAAAAAAAAAAAAAGAATCTAGATTTCTTTAGAGCTAAAGAACAAAAATTCTAAAACTAAGCCTGAATCTACACTTTTTTTTTTTTTAAATAGAGTCTCACTTTGTCACCCTGGGTAGAGTGCCATGGCGTCATAACTTACAGCAACCTCAAACTCTTGAGCTCAAGCAGTTCTCTTGCTTCTGCCTCCCAAGTAGCTGGGACTATAGGCACCCACCACACATGGGGCTATTTTTAGAGACGGGGGTCTTGCTGTGGCTCAGGCTGGTCTTGAACCTGTGAGCTCAGGCAGTCCACCTGCTTTGACCTCCCAGAGTGCTGGGGATTACAGGTGTGCGCCTGGCCTCCACACTTCTTTTATGAGAACTATCATTTTGGCCATGCTATACATTGGATGAGTTAGCTGTCAAAGGTGATTTTGTTATTTTTATATTTGCTAATTATAATACTTTTGGGGAATGAATACACACACATATACACCTGTATGTGTGTGTGTATATATACATAATACAGTATTTACTGAGGACCCACTGTGTGAAAGTAAAACCTTATGTCCTTAAGGAAATGTGTGCTGGTATTTCATCTTATATTTATATTTGAATTTGAAGCATGTAATGATAAATAATCTGATTAATTTTGATTAATAGAGAATATATCTCTCTTAATCATTCATTTAGAATGTGTACTCTCTTAAGATATGAACTTCAGAGACCTGGCAGTACATGTCCTCTACGTGTACACAGTGGTGTTCAATAAACATTTATCAGAAATAAAAGTAAGACATTTTAATGTAGTACCTTTTTATGGTCTTTTCCTATTTTTGGAAGAGGAAAAAACTATGTAATTCACAGTACTTAGTTTTTGCTTAATTATAGTTTTAATTTTCTTCTTTTTTTTTTAATTAGATTAAAATATTGGAACAGGAAAATGAACATCTGAATCAAACAGTAACTTCTTTAAGGCAGCGTTCTCAGATAAGTGCTGAAGCAAGAGTGAAAGACATTGAAAAAGAAAATAAAATTCTTCATGAATCGATCAAAGAAACAAGTAGCAAACTAAGCAAGATTGAATTTGAAAAGAGACAAATTAGAAAAGAATTGGAACATTATAAGGAAAAAGGAGAACGAGCCGAAGAACTTGAAAATGAGTTACATCATCTTGAAAAAGAAAATGAATTGTTACAGAAAAAGATAACCAATTTAAAAATCACTTGTGAAAAAATTGAAGCCTTAGAACAAGAAAATTCAGAGTTAGAAAGAGACAACAGAAAATTAAAAAAAACATTGGATAGCTTTAAAAACCTTACTTTTCAGCTAGAATCCCTAGAAAAGGAGAATTCTCAACTTGATGAGGAAAATTTAGAACTGAGAAGGAATGTGGAATCTTTGAAGTGTGCAAGCATGAAAATGGCTCAGCTACAACTAGAAAACAAAGAACTGGAAAGTGAAAAAGAACAACTTAAGAAAGGTTTGGAGCTCATGAAAGCATCTTTCAAGAAAACAGAACGCTTAGAAGTTAGCTACCAGGGTTTAGACACAGAAAATCAAAGGCTACAGAAAGCTCTAGAGAACAGCAATAAAAAAATCCAACAATTAGAAGGTGAACTACAAGACTTAGAGATGGAAAATCAAACACTGCAAAAAAACCTAGAAGAATTAAAAATATCAAGCAAAAGACTAGAACAGCTGGAAAAAGAAAATAAATCTTTAGAACAAGAGACTTCTCAACTGGAAAAGGATAAGAAACAATTGGAGAAGGAAAATAAAAGACTCCGACAACAAGCAGAAATTAAAGATACCACGTTAGAAGAAAATAATGTAAAGATTGGAAATTTGGAAAAAGAAAACAAAACACTATTCAAAGAAATTGGTATATATAAAGAATCTTGTATTCGCCTCAAAGAATTAGAGAAAGAAAATAAGGAGCTTGTGAAAAGAGCAACTATTGATATAAAAACTTTGGTTACATTGCGTGAGGTAATATATTATCCTAAATTTAAGCAAGTATTTTTTACATTTTTAACTCAGAGTTTCTTGAAGTTTTATTGGAACTCATCAGCAATTTGCATTATCTTTTGTATGGTTTATTAGAATTTTGGAATTAGAACTAGAAACAGGTTGCAAGTTTCCTACTTGTATTAAACTACAAAGTATATATGACTTTTATTTTTCCAGAACTTGTGGTAATAAGATTCCCTTGTGGTTTCTGACTTGCTACATTGTAATTTAAAATTTTATTTCAAAATAATATTAAAATATTTGATCAGGTTTCTTACTGAATGTTAAAAAAAAAAAAAAGAAACATGATAGCTATTATTTATTGAGTGCTATGTGCCAAGTACTGGACTCAGAACTTCATTTAAGTTATATTTATGTATGCTTAAAGAATTTTTCCAAATAGTCCTTTATAGATATTATATCTGTTTTTCAGATTAGAAAACTGAGGTTTAGAAATATTACATAATTTACTCGGAATCACACAGCTAATAAATGGATTATTAGATTCAAATCCAGATCTTTCAGTCTCCAAATCCCCATGAATTTTCACTTCTAAACCAGAGAATGCAAATGAAGTTAAACTTAAAGGTTAACACTGAACATCTAGTAGTTTCTTAGGGTCTGTGTGTTGAGAAGAATTCTGAACTTTTTACAAGGGTAGATTGGCAATGAAACATTGTTAGTGCCAATCAGAAGATAGTCTGTCTAGCTCTTTTTTGCCATCCCTATTGCAGTATGGCATGTGATAGCCCTTTATGTTCGATTAAAAAGTAGCGTTCTGGTAGAAGGTCACATTGAGCAGTCTGCATTTTTGCTAACGAGGCATTGAGAGGGACCTTTTAATTTTTTTCTTCTGTTCTGTAGTCTTGTAGTCATGAACAACACATACCTTGTGCCTGAACGTCTAAGACTGTCCCCTACTTCTTCAGACCAGTACCTTAGGCCTCTTTCACTCCAGCTGTGGTGGAAGAGGAGCATTGTATCCAACATAAATTCATAGAAATACTAAAGTTCTAGCTCATTACTAAAGAGTAAATGTTCATATGTTTTTTCCCTCCACAGTTTTCAAATCTAAGGTGTGTATTCACAAGTAAAGAGGTTCCCTTTTATTTTTTAACATTCTACTTAAAAAACAGTATTAGCAAAGAAAAGAAGAAAAAAATTGTTGCAGTTAGATTATAATTTCTTTGTTCAACTACTTTTCGATGATGAAGGAAAGGTTCAGTGATAACACTTCTGTATTTCCGGGTTCAAATCACGTATTTAGAATTTCAGCTGACTTTATTAGATAATTTAAGCTGTTGGCACTTATAAGAATTGTACATTCCTTTTACAAATAAGGATTTGGTGAGTGAAAAATTGAAGACTCAGCAGATGAACAATGATCTTGAAAAATTAACTCATGAGCTTGAGAAAATAGGATTAAATAAAGAGCGACTGTTATGTGATGAGCAAAGTACTGATGACAGGTGAGTATTAAGTCTGTTTGGCAAACTATTTTTTTTCAAACATTAATTACTTCCTACAGTAGCTAAAGAAAACATTTATGTAATTTACCCTGTTTCTGATTCCTTTCTTCTCTTAGAAAAAGTTGGGTAAGAAAAAGAACTATCGCCTGGGCATGGTGGCTCACGCCTGTAATCCTAGCACTCTGGGAGGCTGAGGTGGGAGGATTGCTGGAGCTCAAGAGTTTGAGATCAGCCTGAGCAAGAGCAAGACCTTGCCTCTACTAAAAATAGCAAAAAAAAAAAGCCAGGTGTTATAGTGGACACCTGTACTTATAGCTACTCAGGAGGCTGAGGCAGAAGGACCACCTAAATCCAGGGGTTTGAGGTTGCTGTAAGCTAGGGTGAAGCTATGGCATTCTAGCCTGGGTAACAGAATGCAACTGTTTCTCCAAAAAAAAAAAATGGAAAGAAAGATATAGTAATAAGCAAAAACAATAGGCCGGGTACAGTGGCTCACACTTCCTAGCACTGTGGGAGGCCGAGGCCAGTGGATTGCCTGAGCTTACGAGTTGGAGACCACCCCAGCTAGAGCAAGACCTTGTCTCTAAAAAAATAGCCGGGCGTTGTGGTGGACGCCTGTAGTCCCAGCTACTTGGGATACTGAGGCAAGAGAATCGCTTAAGCCCAGGAATTGGAGGTTGCTGTGAGCTATGATGCTACGGCATTCTACCACGGGGGACAGTGAGACTCTTGTCTCAGAAACAAACAAAAAACAATTTAGTATCAATAAAAGAAAACAAAAAGCTAAAATGTTATTATATAAATACAGTTACAAAATAGTAAAATAGGATGCCACCCAGGTAGCAGAAAATTAGAGGGTATAATTGCCTGTGAAAGTAGAAGACATTAACAACAAACAAACCTACCTCTCTCAAATACATAATTAAGCAAGTTATCTTTTATTTGAATCATATGTATAAATATCACACTTCTTCCATTTATTTATTTGCCAAAATGTGGACTGGAGATGTAGAGGGAAAGTATGAAACAAAGGAAAATGCTGAGAAACAATTAAGGCATAAAAATAATGTGGAAAACTAAGGCC
This sequence comes from Galago senegalensis, assembly GCA_963575145.1. Taxonomy (NCBI): domain Eukaryota; kingdom Metazoa; phylum Chordata; class Mammalia; order Primates; family Galagidae; genus Galago; species Galago senegalensis. The sequence goes on along the minus strand of CAUYTI010138775.1, from coordinate 40,336 downwards.
GAAAGCAATCATAGACCCTTTAATTTAAAAAATGATCAGTACAGGTTTAAAGAAATTTCTATTTTCTCATGGTAATTATAGTCTACCAAACTGAGTTAATCTAATTTTCAAGTCTATGATTTAGCATCTAGTTACCTACATGGTTCCAGCTAGAAAAGAAGTGTATAGTTAAGAATACTGTTTTATGCTGACTGGATATTAATCTAGTGAAATTTTCACAATTATACAATTAATATTTTATCTACTCATTACTGTTCTAGTATTTATATTCTGTATTAAATGTATATAGGAAAAACTAATACAGATTATTTGGGATTTGGTAACATAATTTGAGAATATTCAAAGTAAATAGAATAGATGAATACTTTAAAGGTTAGTTCTATAATAAAGGGAAGTAATAAAGGGAAGTAAGCGTTTAAATTAGCAGTCAGGTCAAGTCAAGTAAGTATTGAATTACATAGGTATTTCAAGAAGATAAATTTTTGTTTGAATTAATCAGATAGTTAAGAACCAATTTAGTTGACTGTCTTTTAATATAAATACTGCACCCCTCTTTGTTTAAACAGATTTATTATTTTCTGTGTGTAAAAAATGCTGCAACTGCATATTCTTAAAAGAAAAAGTAGAATAAACCATGTAGCTGCCCTAATTCACCTTATTATAAATTTATGAACCCAGCTCTAGGTGAGTCCTCTATACTGTTTAGTGGCTCTTTCTGAACCTTAATTCATCAGTTAGCCAGTCTTAATTGAGGTCTTACTATCTGCTGATCATCAATCTTCAAAAAAGTGATACTGCTTCAACTGAACCTTGAAGAATTATACAGATTGGCAAGGTAGAAACAGTGGGGAAGGGCATTCCATGCAGATGGAAGCATTTGTATAAAAGCACAAAAGTGATATGAAGGATAGATTAGAAGGGTGAATTTAGAAGCAGAGACTAGGTAGGAAACTCTTATGATAGTCTAGGCAAGATGTAATGTATTAATTATTCCACACATTTATACATAATAAAGCACGAGACATGGAGCTAAGGAATGCTAAACTAAAGCTTTTAGGAAATGGAATTGAGAGCAGTTGATAACTATGTTTGTTTTGTGAGAATCAAGAAAGAAGTGTCCTTTTCCATTTTGAGACAATCTTACTGTGTAACCCTCGGTAGACTGCAGTGGTTCTCATAACTCACAGCAACCTCAAACTCAGGTTCAAGCGATTCTCTTGCCTCAGCCTTCTGAGTAGCTGGGACTACAGGGGCCTGCCACAACACCTGGCTATATTTTTTTACAGACAGGGTCTCACTCTTGCTCAGGCTGGGCTTGAACTTGTGAGCTCAGGCAATCCATCCTCCTTGGCTTCCCAAGAGTATTGGGATTACAGACGTGAGCCACCACACCTGGCCAAAGAAAGAAGTGTCTTATGTCACTAAAACAGGTTTCTTTCTAGCCTTCACGTCACAAAGAAAATAGAAGCACACAAACATAAGTTCCTCCAATGTTCATGCCCTCCAGCTTGGAATTTATATATATAAATCTCACGTGATGGCCTTAATACCATTATTAGTCTAACTTTTTTGTTTTTGAAGGTATAACTATTATTAAGATACTTATTCTTACAGCTGAGCACAGCAGCTCACGTGTAACCCATGCACTGTGGGAGGCCAATGTGAGTGGATCCCTTGACCTCAGGAGTTCAAGACCAGCCTGAGCAAGAGTGAGGCTCCATCTCTACTAAAAATAGAAAGAATAAAAGAAAATGATACCTAACCAGGTATCATAGTGGACACATGTAGTCCCAGCTACTTGGGAGGCTGCGGCAAGAGACTCACTTGAGCCTAAGAGTTTGAGGTTGCTGTGAGCTATGATGATGCCACTGCACTCTATCCTGGGGGGTGAAGGGAAATATATATAGATATAGACATATGTAATGTATAAGGTAAATTAGAATGCAACAAGGTAAATGTAGTGGTAGAGTTGTAAACAGATGTGATCAGTCTTGTCTTTCTCTTTTAATAGCCCCCTTTCCTCTGTCATCTCTTTTAATATAGTTGTTTCTGGGGTTATCTTTTTAGGCCTGTTATTTATTCATTCTGTATGGTGAGCATTCCTATCCATCATCTCACCTGTGGTCCTTATTTTTTCTTTGCTTACTGTATATCCAAAAGCAACTCAGATGTCACAAATTCAACTTAACCAAAATCAGAGTCAGAAAATGTTTAAAAAAAAAGTTTCCTGACTTGAGCCAATACCAAAATGAGTGAAATTTGTTCTCTGTATTCAGTGAACTTACAATCTGATTGAACAGAAAATATACACATGTAAATTAATTATAGTAAAACGCAGAAGATACTGAAATTTCTCATGTATACACTTTTGGTTTTTTTTGGTTTTGTCTTCAGAGATTTAGGTATAAGAAAAGGATCATAATTTTTGGTTTATGATACACTCAAATTGTATTCATGGACTGTCCTTTTTTGTGAAAAAAACTGATTTAATAATAACACAATTCATGTTTTAATCATTTAAAAATGTGACTAGAATATTGACAGTCGTGTATCTGCCTCTTGCCGCTGTCACCAGTATCCTGTGTCATGAATGAGTATAATATTACCTTTTTCACTCTAATTACTCTAGATCCTGAAGAGATAGTCTTTGATGAGTTTTAAGTGTTAACTGTTCATGGGTCCTTATGTAAATATTTTCCACATTAATATCAAAGGCAAGTGCTTGATGATAAAATGAATCTGTCCATTCTCTCTATAGATTCTATTCTTATAATACCAAAAGGAATATTTTGGGACTTCGATCTTCCAGATTCCATTTTTTAAGTATTAAGTGTTGCTTTTGACAATCTAGGCTATAATCTGGAGCTCAATTTACTTAGTGATTTTGTTGCTTCATGACTAGAAATAAAAAGGGAAGTAGAGCAGTAAGAAGAGAATAATTTACTTCTTTTCAAAAAAGACTTTTGAGACCTCTTTTTGGCATCAATATTTGTGGTTATAAGTTATAAAAATAATTTTCTTTTTTTTCTGACCTACAACAATGAACTATATTATTTTTGCACTTGGATAGTAGATATAAACTTCTGGAATCAAAATTAGAATCCACTCTTAAGAAGTCCCTTGAAATAAAAGAAGAAAAAATTGCTGCTTTAGAAGCTCGATTAGAAGAATCCACAAATTACAACCAACAGTTACGCCAAGAACTTAAAACGGTAAGTGATTTTCTTGAAAAGAGTTATAATTATCATTTATTTTATAAATATTTGGACAAAAAATGTAAATTAGAAAAGAACTTAAACATTTTATCAATATTTAGCTTATTTCTTCATTTTTCATAATTTTGAGATTATTTCTGAACACATCTTTGTCATATGGATATGGTATAATTTATTCAATTCTATTTCATGTGTGTTATGTCCCTCATGCAGTCAGAGATGTAGAATTAAAGGGGTAGGATGCAGAAGAGGCAGGCTTATTTTATTGGGAAAATCTTTCAGTGGGATACTAACACTTCACTCTGGCATTCTCTTCCTATTAACAAGTCAAGTAAAATTTTGATAGACAAAGACATGGATGTGAACATACCAAGTAGAGGAAAATCACATGTGTGGTATAAGAAAGCACTTGATCTTATAAGTTGGATGTCTTTTCTAGGTCTGTGTTCTTATGATATTTGGAATTACTCAGTGAAGTAAGCAAGCAAAGCAGATGCAACTGTTTTCCTTTTGAGTAAATTGAAGTATAAGGAACTTGCCCATTCTGCAGGGTTAGTAGATGGTAGATTGGTAGAGTCACATTCTGGTTTATTCTGCCTTTTCTTAAAATTTCAGATTAATACATGAGTACATATGATTAAGTTACATGGTTTGCTTTAGCATCTGAGTTGTAGTTAAGTCCTTCACTCAGGCGGTGTGCCATATAATGCTACATCGTACCCATTAAGTGGGCGCTTACCAAGCCCTCTCCCTTCTAATTCTTTTTATTGTTTCTGGCGTGCCACAAGAAGTGGGCTTAAAGTCTGTTAAACGTCCAGACTAACAAGATGACTGGAGGTTACATTTAGAGTCACTCTATTTAGAAGATTATAGGTTATACAAGTAGATAGCCAGTGTCACTCATCCCTCTTCATTCACTCCCAGTCACTCTCCTACTAGATGACAGTTTGGATACGAATACAACCTGATTTGAGAACATCAACTTAAAACTAAAAAATTCTTTAAAAGGCTAGGCATGGTGGCTCACACTTTTAATCTCAGCACTTTGGGAGGCCAAGGCAGGACGGTTACTTGAAGTGAGGAGTTCAAGATCAGTCTGGGCAGCACAGGGAGACCCTATCTCTACTTAATATGAAAAAAAGAGGACAGGTATGGTGGCTCATGCCTGTAATCCTAGCACTCTTGGAGGCTGAGGAAGGTGGATTGCTTGAGCTCAGGAGTTTAAGACAGCCTGAGCAAGAGCGAAACCCCATCTTTACTAAAAATAGAAAACACTAGCCAAGAAAGGTGGTGCATGCCTGTAGTTCCAGCTGCTTGGGAGGCTGAAGCAAGAGGACTGCTCAAGCCCAAGAGTTTAAGGTTGCTGTGAACTATGATGATGCTATGGCACTCTCCCCAGGGTTGACAGAGTGAGACTCTGTATCGAAGGGAAAAGAAAGAAAATCCTGAATAAGGTAATCATTCACTCCTTATAAGATAAATTATAGTAATTCCATGTGGAGATCTGAATAAAGAAGTCATTTATTAACATAGTTCATTCTAGATAATATATCCTTCTTAAAAGGGCAGACATATAGATAATTCCTCAACTTTAACTTAGGTATATCTTTAAGACTAATTATTAACATTTGTAGACTCTTTCCTTGTTCTTTACATTAGAGATTTCTGTGAAATTTCTAAATTGGTTATAGAGAGCTCTAAGAAGAACCATTAGTATTTAGCAACCTTCTCCACTTGATCTGTTCTTCAGACCATATTTATTACAAACAGTGAAATTTGAAATTACATATATATTATAGGAGCATGTCACATAAACAGAGTATACTTAATATTTCTAGACAGAAAGGGATTTTTAAAGCACAAATTATGATCATGGTAATTTTCATAAATTTTGTCACATTTTAATTTTTTTTCTTCAAACTCGAGTGATGATAGCTGACTACATTTTATTTTATTTTTTTCTGTCTGATTGTTTTGATATATAGAAAGTCTTTTGGCTTTTGATTTTTTTTATAAAGAAAAATTTAATTTATCTGTCAATACTGAGTTTTTTAATTTTTATTAAATCATAACTAGACATTTGGAGGTACAATGTGATGATTTGATGTACAATGTGGAATGCTTAAATCAAATGGATTAACATAAGCGTCACCTCACTTGTTTTTTGTGGTAAGACATTTGTAATATACTTTTAGTTGTTAGGAAATGAAGTGTCTCTCACATTCACCAGACCAGTGCAGAGTCAAATTAATTGTGAGAAATATAACTTTGGTAATTTTTTTTCTATCCATTAATATTTTAGGTGAAAAAAAATTATGAAGCTCTCAAACAAAGACAAGATGAGGAAAGGATGATTCAGAGCTCTCCTCCAGTATCTGGCGAAGATAACAGATGGGAGAGAGAAAGTCAGGAAACCACTAGAGAGCTTCTGAAAGTTAAAGACAGGTTAATTGAAGTAGAACGAAATGTAAGTGGTTTTAAATTTTCATTAGGAATGGTTTTTTAGAAATAAAGGATTATTAGACATATCTATCTTAAAAATTTTTTCTCTTTTGGTTTTGTAATTTTGCTCATTTTATACTTTCATGGCTGACTTCATTTATAGTACATATAAAAAAGACAGAAGAACTAAGTAATGTACGTTTTTTTATCAACATCATGTAAGTTCATCAGCAAGCTGTGTCAACTCTGTCTTAGAAATGTAACTCCAACCCACTTACTCCTCTCCATCTCTGCTGCTACCACTCAACTCAAGATACTATCATCTGGCTCATGCCCAGAGCTCAGTGGTTAGGCCTCTGGCCACATACACCAGGGCTGGTGGGTTTAAACCTGGCCCGAGCCTGCTAAAAACAATGACAACTGCAACAAAAAATAGCTGGGGGTTGTTGTGGGTGCTTGTAGTTCCAGCTGCTTGGGAGGCTGAGGCAAGAGAATTGCTTAAGCCCAAGAGTTTGAGGTTGCTGTGAGGTATGATGCCATGGCACTCTGCCAGGGGCAGCATAGTGAGACTCTGTCTCAAAAAAAAGGTACTATCATCTGATACCCTAGATTTTAGAGTATCTTTATATTTGGCCTTCCCCTTCTCCTAGTCCCCCCCAAAGCCTGCATATGTTTCATTGACATATTTTTACCTGTGGAGTTAATGCTATATAAAATTCCTATTTGTATTTTTCAGTTATGTTGTCTTGGATATCTCTCTTTTTAGCAGATATGGATGTATCTCATTTGTTTAGTGACTACATATAAAGTATATTGTTCCCATAATTTACTTAAATAAATCCCACATTTCTGGACATTTAGGCTGTTTTTAGGTTTTTATGCAATGAAAATCTATCTTTGAACATGTTCCTAAGGTTCTAAATTCCTGACAGTGGAATTGCTAAGTAAACCAAAGGATAAATGTACATCCTATGTGTCTGTGTCTGTGTGTGTTTAATTTTAATGGATTTTTATTTTGGTATTAGCCCCCCCAAAATCATATCAATTTTCATTTCTACTAAGAGAGTATACCTGCCTTTCCAGGTTAACATTTTTGAGTTGCCTTGGCATCACAGCTCAGCTATTTTTGTTATAGTGATAGGAGAAAATATGTTTTATTTAGTCTTTATTGTTGGGGATTCATTGAGGGTATAAGAAACCCATAGGAGAAAATGTTTTAATCTGCATGTTTTAAATTATGAGTGAGGTGTTATGCATCTTTCACATATTTATTGGCTATTTATAAAAACCTATTTATACATATATATATACACACACACACATACTTTTGTCACTTATATTCATAATTACATTTTAGAAAATTGAACTGTTTATACATAAAGTTCTATAAGGTAAATCTCTTTTCCCCATTGACTTCCTTTATAAATTTCCATTAGAAAAAAAATTACTTGTTTGTCATGTTAGTCATTTTAGATAAAAGGGTTATAAACAAACTTAGTCCTATGATAGACTGGTATTTTTATTTGCCAGTATTGTATTTACTCAGTTCTTTCTTTCCCATTGTAAGTTTTTTCCTGCTCTGAGATACCCTTTCAGCTAACTCTTACATTCATTAAGTACTAGAGGAGTTTTTCTTATTCCTAGAAATATCTGATCAGTTGAGTTTGTATGATTTAGTTTCTAAAGTCTTAACCTACAATGGTATTTCACATACGTAAGTGAAAATTTTTTCACTTCTTTGTTTCCAAATGGTACATAAATATATCATAATCCATAAACATATTATTTTTTCCAGCTTAAATTCTCTTTTCTTTTTTTTTTGAGACAGAGTGTGTGTCACTATGTCGCCTTTGTTTGAGTGCCTTGGCATCACAGCTCAGAGCAACCTCAAACTCTTGGGCTTAAGTGAGCCTCTTGCCTCAGCCTCCAAGTAGCTAGGACTACAGGCACCCGCTATAACACCCAGCTATTTTTTTGTTATAGTTGTCGTTGTTTAGCTGGCCTGGGCTGGTTTTAAACTCGCCAGCCTCGGTGTATGTGGCTGGCGCCCTACCCACTGAGCTACGAGTGCTCCCACCAGCTTAAATTTTTTCGTCTTTTATTTGAACAGCTGAACAAAAGAGAAGTATTACACACAAGTATAAAGACACATCTTAAAGAATTTTGGTTCTTTGGCTTTGATTTTATGGTATAATATGTGGGTCAAAGCGCATTACCTGCCTTTTACACAGTGGCATGTATTAGGTATAACATGAAGGCCAAAAAAGTGAATGTTATCTTCTATAGAAATGTGATAGAAATGATCTGTTATGATTTACTTGCAACTTTTTTGCATAGACCAATTACACCCTTTTGTATACTATGTATTATAGTTTTATTTCTGTTTGGGGGAACGTTCTTTGTTTATACTCATCAATACTAATTGATTTTTCATGAAATTTTATTTAGAAACAATACTAAAATTATATCTATGACAAATATTTTTAATATCTATCACATTAAATATGGTCTGCATAGTAATTTACCTTTTCACTATAAAAATAGAAATATGGCCATATATACTGGAAAAATTGAGAATGGTGTGTTTTGTTTGGATATGCTCCAGAAGTCCTGTACTTGAATAAAGTGTTAATGAGTATTTTTACCACTAAAATAGTAAAGAATTGTATGCCACTAAAATACTAAAGGATATAAACTAAAATAACTAAAGAAAATGTGTAACATCTATTAGGTTTATTATGGAATATATTTTTTAAACAGATGGTTAAGATGGTTCTTTTAAATCTTGTCCTTCAAATATTGGTTTTACTGCTATCCCTGACCACTCACCTATGTGTACATTTGCCTTTGGCACACCTCCTTACCTAGACATAGCCTCACTTATTGTGGGCACTCTGGATGCTTTGAGCAGTATCAAAACCATACAACTGGCAACTCCATCCTAGTTCTTGGGTTAACAAATACATTTAGAAAGGAATATTCTGTTTTTAGTATACTGTAAGGCAGATGGGACACAGGCACAATATTAAGATTTTAGTATTGGCTCGGCGCCTGTGGCTCAAGCAGCTAAGGCGCCAGCCACATACACCTAAGGTGGCAGGTTCGAATCCCCAGCCCAGGCCCGCCAAACAACAATGATGGCTGCAACCAAAAAATGGCCAGGTGTTGTGGCGGGCGCCTACTGTAGTCCCAGCTACTTGGGAGGCTGAGGCAGAAGACTCGCTTGAGCCCAGCAGTTGGAGGTTGCTGTGAGTGTGATGCCATGGCACTCTACCCAGGGGGATAGCTTGAGGCTCTGTCTCAATAAAAAAAAAAAAAAAAGATTTTAGTATTATTGCCTTCTTTTTCTTAGATTAAATGTCTGTTTACAATTTAGGACAGAGGGGGAATTTGGGGGTTTTTCTCTTTTAAGATTGTTGGATTTCTTTTGGATCATGATAGTAGTAAGTGCTCATTATACAAAATTTCATGATATTACAGAAATCTGATGTTGCTTTTATTTTTAATATGTGTGGATTTTTTTCTTTTATTAAGAATGCTACACTGCAAGCAGAGAAGCAAGCATTGAAAACTCAACTGAAACAACTTGAGACACAGAACAGTAACTTGCAGGCTCAAATTCTTGCACTTCAGAGGCAGACAGTGTCCCTGCAGGAACAGAATACCACTCTCCAAACACAGAATGCCAAGCTTCAGGTTGTAATGTATTATTTTGGTGATATGCTGCTGATTTCTTGAATTATGTTATTAAAATAAGGGAAACTAAACATGGGGAACATTGTTTCTTATTGAATTTAACAATTAATTCATTGAAGATAAATTAAACATTTTTAAATTTAGTGCCATGCCAAACTTTCACACATCAGCACTTTCTAAAATGTCAGAGCCTCTAGATATTAATTAATAAATTCACTCAAATATAGGGTGGCGCAAAGGAGTAGGGCACCAGCCTCATATGCTGAAGGTGGCGGGTTCAAATCCAGCCCTGGCCAAAAACTGCAAAAAAAAAAAAAAATTCAATCAAATATAAATAAGCAAAGATAATTTATATTTACTTTGTGGCCTTTCTTATCAGTTTAGTTATTAAAAAACAAGACAACATACTTAAGAGGGAAATTGATCACATTTGATTCTTACATTTAAAAACAGAAAGAGAACACATCAACAACCTAATGAATCATCTTAAAGAAATGGAAAAGGAGGAACAATCCATCCCAAACTAGCAGAAGAAAAGAAATAACAAAAAAAAAAGACAACAGACTTGGAGCCTGTAGCTCAATGGTTAAGGCACCAGCTACATACACCAAGGCTTGCAGGTTGGAAACCGGCCCAGGCCTGCTAAACAACAATGACAACAACAACAAATAGCTGGGCATTGTGGCAGGTGCCTGTAGTCCCAGATACTTGGGAGGCTGAGGCAAGAGAATTACTTAAGCCCAGGAATTCAAGATTGTTGTGAGCTGTGACACCACGGCACTCTACTGAGGGCAACATAGTAAGACTTTGTCTTCCCCTCCCCACCAAAAAAAAGACAACATGGGAATTTTGTTTTTAAATTTGTCCTTAGTTCAAAGGGTCTATCTTTCACTTAACATCACCTACCATTATCTTTTCAAACAGTACAACTCTGTAAAACCTCCTAAGGAACAAAAGAAGTTCCCTCTCTGAATCTAAAAGTTTTTTCTGTATTCTTTTCCAAGTGATAAAGGAAATATTACTTTAGACTTTTGAGAAATTAACAAAAGTAATTTTTTAATCCTGTCAACTCCTAAATTCTAGTAATTATAAACTAGCATTTCAAATTCTGTACCCTTTCATAAGTGGAATACAAATAGTTGCTTATCACTTTCATTTAAAATAAATTCAATCCAAAGTATATGCACATGTACATATACACATATGTTATATATTATATATATCACAACACCTCCAAAAATCAAAATTAAATGGTACCCTTATTCTTTGGAAAGTTAAGAACCAAGTTTTCCAATTATAATGTAAATGTATCTACTGTAATTTATAGCATCCTATAAATTTATAACATTATAAATCTCTTCTTTTTTAAAAAAAAGAACATGAACTATTTTTCTTGTCTGATAACTACATGCATTTTTATAGGTTGAAAATTCCACCCTTAATTCCCAAAGTACCTCACTTATGAACCAGAATGCACAGCTCTTAATCCAGCAGTCTTCCTTAGAAAATGAAAATGAATCTGTAATCAAAGAACGAGAAGAGCTAAAATCTCTCTATGATTCTCTGATCAAAGATCATGAAAAGCTGGAACTTCTTCATGAACGGCAGGCTTCAGAATATGAATCTCTTATCTCTAAACATGGAACTCTAAAGTCTGCCCACAAAAATCTTGAGGTGGAACATAAAGATCTCGAAGACCGGTAATTTATTATATTTGTTGTGCTGTGAATTTAAACTCAATTTTCTTTGAGGAGTTTAATAAATGTTATATGTTAAATATAGGTAATAGCTAATTTATATAGGAAATGTGTATAAATTTACATATATTTTGTGTAGTACTTATTAATAAGTTACTCTTATTTCCTTCATTTCTAAAATTATTTTCTTTTTTGGAAATTATGTACACTAAATACCTTTTTTCCCCTAGTTATAATCAGTTACTAAAACAGAAAGGACAGTTGGAGGATTTGGAAAAGATGCTCAAAATAGAACAAGAAAAAATGCTGCTTGAAAATAAAAACCATGAGATGGTAGCTGCGGAGTACAAGAAACTTTGTGTTGAAAATGAGAGGTAATAAATATTTTATATTTCAGTTCTGTATTATGCCTTACATACAACGTATATCCTGTCTCATTGTAGTGCCGTCCATAATTTGGACTTAGAATTTTAAAAGTAGAACTAACTGTGGTATATTTCTTTTTACAGTAAAATAATAATAAATAAGGCGGCAGAGCAATAAGTAAATTGCTCAACAAAATCATGCAGTTAGTTATGGAATCCATCACTCAAATGCTTGTTTCTCCTATTTTCTCTCATCATTTCTCCCTTTTTTTCAACTAGTTAAGGTTTTTTTATTTATACATATGTAGTAATAGTTGTTCATATTTGAGGAGTACATAATATTTTGATACCTGTATACAATGTATAATGAGCAAATCAAGGTATATAGGATACCTATATTACCTCAAGCATTTATCATTTCTTTATGTCGAGAACATTTCAAACCTCTTGTATTTTACAATAGAAAATTAGACACTACAAAAATATACAGTAAATCACTGTTAGCTGTAATCACCCCTACTGTGCTGTGGAACATTAGAACTTTTTCCTTCTATCTAACAGTATGTATGTGCCCATTAATCATTCCCTCTTCACCCTACCTTCCAGCCTCTGGTAGCTGCCATTCCACTCTCTAGCTCCTACATGAGTGAGAATATGTGGTATTTGTCTTTCTGGCTTATTTTTCTTAATGTAAGGACCTATTGTTCTATCTGTGTTGCTGCAGCTGACAAGATTTCATTTGTTTTCATGGACGAATACTATTCCATTGTGTAGACACATCATATTTTCTTTATTAATACATTGATTGTCAGCTAATCACCAGCTCTTTTTAGAGACAGGGTCTCGCTCTTGCTCAGGCTGGTCTTGAGCCTGTGAGCTCAGGCAATCCACCTGCCTCCGCTTCCCAGAGTGCTAGGATTATAGATGTAAGCCACCATGCCCGGCCAAAAATCTCATTTTAGTATTTGCCACAGATACCTAGGACCTTGCATGCTACCTTTTTGTATTGCCACCCCATCATGAAGCATCAGTAGGGAAATCTTTGATCACCATAGGTAATATGTAGCTGTCTATATGTCTCAGCGAGGGCTAATCAATTATTATGTTCATTCATTGTTTAATTCAACTTAATTATTTACTGTATGTTTTGGTCTTGTCTTTTGTTTACCAAGTCTTGGATTTTTAAAAATATATGATTATTATTATTATTCAGCAATGAGTTGAGTTAAACTGTGAAGTCTTTTGTACAAGGACAACTGTGAGCAAAAGTTTGTTTTGCAGTGAGCTGTGATCATACCACTGCACTCCAGTCTAGGGGACCAAGTAAGACCCAGTCTCTTAAAAATTAAAATAAATATTTTCTTATTAATCTTGAAATTTGGGGTATCTTTACTTCAGTATATTTAAAAGGTAAAAGATTTTTTTTTTTTTTTTTTGAGACAGAGCCTCAAGCTGTCCCCCTGGGTAGGGTGACGTGGCATTACAGCTCACAGCAACCTCCAACTCCTGGGCTCAAGCGAGTCTCTTGCCTCTGCCTCCCAAGTAGCTGGGACCACAGGTGCCTGCCACAACACCCGGCTATTTTTTTGGTTGCAGCCGTCATTGTTGTTTGGCAGGTCCGGGCTGGGGATTCAAACCCGCCACCTTAGGTGTACGTGGCTGGCGCCTTAGCCAGTTGAGCTATAGGCGCTGAGCCGTAAAAGATTATTTTTAAGGGAAAGGTACTTGAAGTTTTTTAAAATCTAGTCTCAAAAAACAGAAACCGATTCTTGATCAGTTTAATTACTGAGAAAGTAATCTTCTATTTTCTGAATATTATTACAGCATTTTCACATTCTTTGTATTATCGATTTCTATTATGATTTCTAATTATAGGTTGAATCATACATATAGTCAACTTTTAAAAGAGACTGAAGTGTTGCAAACTGACCATAAAAATTTAAAAAGTCTTCTAAATAATTCCAAACTGGAACAAACAAAATTAGAAGCTGAATTTTCAAAGCTAAAGGAACAATACCAACAGTTGGATATTACATCCACCAAGCTGAATAACCAGTGTGAGGTGAGCTTTAACATGTTGAATCACTATTTTCTCCTTTTGGCACCAGGATATGACTAAAAAGTAAATGATCATGGTTTATATATGTTCTACGTATGTAGTGCATATATGTATATACATATAGTGACAACAGCCATATATGGTTAGTATGGTATTTCTAAAAGAACTTGGCCAGGGGTAATTGAAAGAAATAATTAAGAAAAACTTACTGTATCATTAATTTCAATTTTTTTAAAATAATAGTTTAAACTTTAATATCTAGATACTTTGAAAATTATACAATTATGCATGTGTTTAATGAAAAAAGGTTTACTGTACACCTGGCATGAAATTATAAACCAATAGAAAAAATAATTTGAAACCACATATAATTATTTATGCAATAAAGCTCAGAAATACAAAACATTCATTCTACTTATGACTTATAAAAGTCCAAATATAATTAGGTATACTTCCAGAATGGTAGAGTGGGAAACATGGCCAGTCAACTCCCTAAGAAACAACAAAATTGGATAGAACTGTCAAAAATAGCCATTTTAGGATTCTAGAACTCAACCAAGCATTTACTAAAGAAAAACTACTGAGCTTTGGGGAGGAACTATGTTTTTCTGGGACATTTTATTTTGTGGCTTCTCCCATTCCCCTCTCCCTTACTTCCCCTCATTCTATACCTGGCAGTTATCATAGGACAGTAGTTTTGCTGCTAGAGGAGACATGCCAGGGAGAATTATCAGAAGTCAACTCTTTGAGAGCATTTGGTTGGGACAAAGTATCAAAGCAGTGGGCTAGTTAGAAATTTAACCACAGGGTATCCCAAAGGTTGCCTATGTAGGAAAAATTAACAAACTCATTATATTTTATAATATAATATAATGTCCATAGTTGACCACCTTCCTACATTTACTCCCTCCTTAAGTTTACCTAATTTTCATAGACTGGACATGCACCACAAGTACACATTAGTAAATAGGCCTAGTTCCTTATGTAGACCACTTTTGTATGTTGACCAGTTGATCAACTTAAGTGGTCAACTTACAGAGGCTCTACTGTATATTTTTATATTTTTTATATTTATATATCAACACATAGAGAAACATTTTGTAAATATTTTGTAAAATTTTGTAATGTATATTTTTTAACTAACGGTACATTTAGCTGTAATTTCCCATTTTCCCTATATATGCATGTCTGGTGACCTTTGGAAACACCATGTAGAAGTTCCAAAAAGTGAAACAGTGGATCTTGATTAGGCCCCATATGTTATTGGTGATCTGGAAAGCTGCTCCGGAGAAACCAGAGAGGGTGCTAGCTATCTACTTATCCCTGATTGATTGTTACAAGTTGACTGAAATGTTAACCTGTGGCTGAGACTAAGTCATAATAGCGTGATTTGGAGGGGTGGAAAGATTAACCTGTGGTATAAGAGGTGGGGATTGTAGTTAACTTTGGAGGGGATAAAGATTGGAAGATAACTAAGGTATTTCTAAAATACATTTAAAATGTTCAATTTCTTCATCTAGGTACTGGTTTAACACTCAGTGATAATTTGTTGAGCTCTATATCCACTTAAAATTTATTTTCTTTCTGTATATATATTTTACCAGTTATCTGTTGACACAGTAATGCAGTTTAACAACCACAGAACCTGGCTCGGTGCCTGTGGCTCAAGTGGCTAAGGCCCCAGCCACATACACCTAAGGTGGCGGGTTCGCATCCCCAGCCCGGGCCTGCCAAACAACAATGACGGCTGCAACCAAAAAATGGCCAGGCGCTGTGGCGGGCGCCTGTGGTCCCAGCTACTTGGGAGGCTGAGGCAGGAGACTCGCTTGAGCCCAGGAGTTGGAGGTTGCTATGAGCGTGATGCCATGGCACTCTACCCAGGTGGATGGCTTGAGGCTCCGTCTCAAAAAAAACCAAAAAAACCACAGAACCTTAGTGTAGTTAGTAATGGACATTAACTTTCTTTCCTTTTTTTTTTTTTTTTTTGGTCTGCTCATTAGTCTGTGACCCAGCAGAGCAGATATGCTGATCCACTCACTGATGTATGATCCAAGGATTTCTTCCTGCATCTGTAGTGAGCTGACAGGTCTGCTGGTGGTCTCAGCTGGGATAACTCTTCTCTACACCAGGAGGCCTCTCGTTCTTCACTAGGATTCCAGTAGACTGAGGGGAAGCACACAAGGCAACTCGAGGCCTAGGCTTAGAACTGTCATACAATCATGTCCTGCACTTTCTGTAGGCCAAAGGCATTCTAAATTCAAGAAGAGGGGAAA
Organism: Galago senegalensis; assembly: GCA_963575145.1. NCBI lineage: Eukaryota > Metazoa > Chordata > Mammalia > Primates > Galagidae > Galago > Galago senegalensis. The sequence goes on along the minus strand of CAUYTI010138775.1, from coordinate 24,589 downwards.
TAGACTGTACTTCCTGCTAGGAAGAATGAGAAGTCATATTGCAAAAGGGTATAGGTACAGAGAACAAATGCATTCAGTTTTTTAATGGATCTACACATATGTTACATTTCAATTTAACAATATGTAGGTAAAACAAACATGGTACATATTGGCAGTTGTTGGATCTTGATGGTTGTTTATGGTTATTTAAGGTATTATTCTCCTTGATTTTCTGTACCTGTTGAAAATTTTCAAAATGTTTGTTTTCTTTCTTTTTCCTTTTTTTGAGTGGGTAGAAAGGAGTATGTGTTGTTGCTTGCTTTTGTTCTTTTAATGTAGAGTTCTGGGCTTTACTCCAGACCTGCTGAATTCAAATGCTGGGGTCCAAAAATCTGCACATGATGATGCTGAATTTTAGCCCTTACAACAATCTTGGAAGATGGGAGCAGTACTCATTTTATAGATCAGAGAACTAACTCACTTCTATAACATTTTATAGCTACTGAAAAAACTAGATATTTGAATCTCACTTTTTGGACTATAAGTTAAACAATTTTGAAGACTGTAAGCAATATTTGTGGAACTAGATAATTTATTATATACACATATCAGCAGATGTTGCTGAGAATTAAAATGTATAGGTACAGAATGTAACTCAGAGCTGTTGCCATCATTATCAGTAGAATAATCACATTCTCATGAAAATGCAATCATCTAATTGTTCAAATAGTGGCAGACTAAGTCTTTGTGAAGTCTATATGTTTTTTAGCTGTTTCGGGTAATTTATGTTAAATGTAAATGTTTTTTGAAAAATGTTTGTGTTTAAACAGTTGCTAAGCCAACTTAAAGGAAATTTAGAAGAAGAAAATCGACACCTGCTAGATCAAATTCAGACATTAATGCTGCAGAACAGAACACTCTTGGAACAGAACATGGAAAGCAAAGATCTTTTTCATGTTGAACAACGACAGTACATGTAGGTACCAGATAATTTTGTACTCTGAAATATTACGATTTTATCCTTAGTGTGCCCAATGGCAGAGAAACTCACACTACTTTTTCTTGATTTTCAACAGTATTATTTTAACATACGTTTTTTAGTGTTTATAGTCCAGGCACTGTTAATAACCAGAAATACTAACATGAAAACATGAGTTTGGCTCTTAAGAAATTAATAATATAAAGTGAGAAATACAAATAAACATGCAAATACAATAATTCTATAATGGAGGTATATGTAGGTGGCCATAGGGAAAGGAGGGGTACCTTAGTCTGGGAGAGGCAAACTGAACTTTCTAAAGGTGAAACAACAAACAAGAACCAGTTCACAAAGGTTTTTCTTTGCCATAAAAAGAAGTTAAGATCAAACTACAAGAAATACGATATATAGAGAGATTACAAGAGAGAGGGAGAACAGGGCTTTATTAATTCACTCTCCACTGAGAGTGGAAGAATCCTCAGGGATTTGGGCCTGAGCAGCTGGGTGGGTAGTCTTTGTATTACACAATTTACCTTTTCTAAGTTCCTTTTTCTCCCCTTGCCTCATAAATGAGGATGTACCACAGCAGAATACAAATAGTGTAGTTGTTGAAACTAGATAGCTAATTCATATCTCAGTTCTCCCATTGACTAGCTCTGTGACCCAATTTGAGTCACTTCATTTCTTTGATCATTAGTTTCTTCTCTAAAATAAAGATAACAATATCTGCTTCCCAGATTATCCTAAGGAGTACATGAAATAATGTGTCTGTACTTTGCAGACTTAATGTAAATGTTGGTAAACCAGGGCATGTGTGAGACTAGGATATGTTATACATTTTTCTGAAGCATCAATTTTATTACAAAATTTGGAGGCAGCGAACATTATTTCTGTAGTAACAGGTATGTTAGGGAGCAAACAGCAAAATTTGCATAAACTATTAAGATAAATGCAAAACCTCAAATTTCACATTGGTGGCCAGCCACTTTGGGCCACACCTTTAGTCCTTTCAGGGGTTATGTATTCCTTTACTCTCACCTGTTGTAAGAGGTATTTTAGGTTAAGAAGCACTGAGTATATATAAAGCTCTTGACATTTCAGTCTGCTGTACCTTCAGCAGAGACATTATTCAAAGCTTTATTGTCTTCATATTCTGACCCCTGGTGACTAATGCATTTCCTGGGTGTCAGTGATTGTGTCTATATAATTGACTTCTAAAGGTTATTTTAATCTATTCTGATTTATTGGATTTAAGTCACAAATATCCATTTTACATGTCAGACCTTTCTAGCTGAATGCCTTTATCACATGCTTCCAGCAAGAGTGACAAGTAGATAGTGCTGAGAATTGGGAGGTTCCTAATGATACGGCAGTGGGTGAAGAAGAAAAGAGTTGGGATCAATGGCCTTCTGTATTACCAACATCAACTTTTCAACTGTCAACTCCTCCATAGGCTTCAGGTCCAAGCAGGTGGTTAATAATAAAGATAGAGGCTGGCTCACGCCTATAATACCAGTACTATGACTATGGGAGGCTGAGACAGGAGAATCACTTGAGGCTGTGAGTTTGAAACAAGCCTGGGCAACATAGTGAGACCGTGTCTCTACAAAAAAATTTCAAAATTAGCCACGGATTGTGGTACAAGCCTGAAGTCCTAACCTAAAGCAAGAGGATAGCTTCACCCCAGGAGCTCAAGGCTGCAGTGAGCTATGAACACACCACTGCACTCCAGCCTGGGCAACAGACCAAGATTCCATCTTTTAAAATAATTAATAATAATAATGGTATAGGCCATCTGCTGTTGGTACTGTGGGTATAACTGTTCACAACGTTTGTTCACAAAGCATCTTCTATAGCAGTAGTACCCAACCTTTTTTGCACCAGGGACCAGTTTCATGGAAGACAGTATTTTCCCTGGATGGGAATGTGGGGGTTCGGGGTAAGGTAGTGGGCATTAGATGTTCATAAAGAGCAGGCAACCTAGATCCCTTGCATGTGTGTGGTTTATAATAGGACTCCCAGTCTTATGAGAATCTAGTGCTGCTGCTATGATGAGAGGCAGAGCTCAAGTGATGAGGAGCAGCTGTAAATACAGGTGAACCTTAGCTGGCCTGCTTGGCACTCACCTGCTGTGCAACTCTGTTTCTAACAGGCCGTAGAGTGGGGAGGGCAGTGTTGGGAACCATCTATATAATCTCTCCAATTAGCTCCTCCCAGTTCCCACTTCCCTAATGCAGCCTTCCTCTCAACTAGACAACCCTATTAGCCTGTTGAATGCTTTATCTCAAGCCTTTCTAATCCTATTTGGTCATTCATTTACAATACCTTAAACAAAGATTAGTTGCAAATCTTTCAATATATCTTGATTTCCTACTGAGCAAAACCTAACCCAAGATCCTCACTATTTCCCCTGAGCCTACATTCAGGCTAAACTACTTAAAAGTAGCATTCTTTTTTAGCCATAAAGGAAAAAATGTATTTGCATAAAGCATAGTTGCAAGGTTATTATATATACATAATAGCAAATAAACAAAATCCCTAACATTTTTTATACTTTGCTTATATTAACTATAATAAATCACCTTCCTTCCTTCCAAAAATGATTTGACATACTAATGATCCAAGAATGGGAAATAACCAATGTTGATATAATACTTGTTTAATAGCTGTAGAAAGATGGTGTTAGAGGACCCCATATGTGACAAGATTATATGGAAAAAAATAAATCATACTGAAAAAAACTTTAAATCTTAAATTCCTTTATCTAAGTAACTTGTAAATTTAAAGAAAAAGAGAAACTTGGGAAATACTCCTTTTTTTTCCCCTACTGCCTCGATTTCCTGAGTAGCTAGGACTATAAGAGCAAGCCACCACACCCAGCTAACTTTTCTGTCGTTTTAGAGATGGGATCTCACTCTCACTTAGATTGGTCTCAAACTCCTGGACTCTAACAATCCACCTTCCTTGGCCTCCCATATTGCTAAGATTACAGATGTGAGCCATTTTTAATACCTAATAAACTCTTACTTGTCAATCATGGTATCTGTATTTTTTATGTTTTGGGGATAAGTTAGATCATAATCACAATATAATTCATAACTATGCAAAATAATTATGTCCTAAAATATAATTTTTTTATTTATATAGTGATAAGTTAAATGAATTAAGGCGGCAGAAAGAGAAATTGGAAGAGAAAATTATGGATCAATACAAATTCTATGACCCATCTCCGCCCAGAAGGTACCATTAACCAAATTTTATGAATTTTTAATTTGGAAAAAGTTATGTTATTGCTAATATTGTAAAGACCTCTGATTTTGTGACAGATTTATATACTGAATTTTAGACTAATAAAAGTTTTTTAAATGTTATTAGGAGAGGCAACTGGATTACTCTAAAAATGAGAAAATTGATAAAATCTAAGAAAGATATTAATCGGGAACGTCAGAAATCTCTAACATTAACACCTACCCGCTCAGACTCCAGTGAAGGATTTCTTCAGCTTCCCCATCAAGATAGTCAAGATAGTTCTTCAGTGGGTTCAAACTCTTTAGAAGATGGCCAAACTGTGGGGACCAAGAAAAGCAGCAGTGAGTCCTTAAAATCTTTAAATACAGTATTGATTTTGAGACTTTCTAAAGATTTCTTTCTAAAAACTTTCAATAGTCCTTTGGGGGAATAGTCTGGGGAATGGCATTTCTTTTTAATTCCATATGATTATAAAATTAATTACATACTGTAATAGCATACAACCACATTATTTTTCTGAGAGATACCATATACAGGGATACCATCATTTGGCCAAGGGGGTAAAGTATTTTATAAAGAATCTTAAAATAGGAGCGAGAATACTTCTGTGTCTGATAGTTCTGTTAATATGGGCAAGTTTTCCACCTTTGCTTCATACTTCACAGGATGATTAGAAGAGCAAGTGAGAAATATGTATAATATTTCATTTTAATAATTATCTATAACTTAATCAGAATAAGGCACTTTATGATGCAGTTTTTGCTTAGGTACTTGGTGTCAAATTAGAGCAAAGTTACAGGGAAAAGCAAAGAAAATTAGATATGAATTGTTTTTCAGTGATTCAGAAATAACTGAAAGTTAAGAAAAGTATTGAGGGTTTGTTTCATAAAGGATCAATTATAATAAAATAGGTGGAGGATAAAATTTTGTGTATGAACTTATTTAATTCTTTATTACAAATTTAGAAGTATAACATTATAATGTTCCCTATACAATTCATAGCCTTTTTGTTTTGTCACTGGTATTCTTAAACAGTAAGAGCAAAGTAAAAGTTTAAAGAAAAGTATTTAAACAAGATACTTTGCATCCTCTTAATTACCAGTGTCACCAAATTAAAAAAAAAAATACATATCATTTTTAAAAAAGAAATAGAAGGTAAATACAGCTCTTTCTCCCAGGGGTTGACTTCCCATATGGGCAACCCCCAAAGTACTCAAAATTTTGGCCCCAGGTGAATTATGTCTGAATAGACAATATTTTTGGATATAGGACATTATATACTATGGTGTGTATTTCAGAATGCAACTATAGCAGCAAAAATCTACATATGCACACATGTACATAGGTATGTATGTTAGTCTCAAGAAAGCAATTTAATATCATATTCTCACATAAGATTATTACACTGAGTCTTTTGCTGGACTTACCCGTAAGCTAAATCTATATACTTATTTTTTTTTTTTTAATTAAAGAAACGTTTCGGCGGGCGCCTATGGCTCAAGTGGCTAAGGCGCCATCTACATACACCTAAGATGGTGGGTTCAAATCCAGCCCAGGCCCATTAAAACAACAATGATGGCTGCAACCAAAAAATAGCCAGGCGTTGTGGTAGGCGCCTGTGGTCCCAGCTACTTGGGAAGCTGAGGCAGGAGACTCACTTGAGCCTAGGAGTTGGAGATTGCTGTGAGCTGTGATGCCATAGCACTCTACCCAGGGGGATAGCTTGAGGCTCTGTCTCAAAAAAAAAAGATATGTTTCAATTCAGATACACTAGCACAAACAGGAAAGGCACAACAGTCTTTTTAAAGAACTACTTCTCTGATTAAATATAAATTTGTCATTCTTTCACATTCTCTACTGAAATATCCAGAACAAGAATCAGAAGGAATATTCTCTTTTTCTGCAGTTTTTCAGTTTTAGAATTTTAAAAATAAACCTGAAACCCAATAATACTATGCTTCCTTAATTTCAGTAAGCTTTGGGAAATGAACAGTATATATCTACAAACTAACTGCCATAAGAAAAATCATTCCAACTTGAAAATTTAAAACTGCTTTTATCCTGTCCATTTTGGAAGAGTATGTGTCTGTCTTTGGGAAATAGTTGAAAACAGAAACAAAAAGTAATTAAGACATGTTCATGCTGCAACCACTCAGGTTTTTTTTTAGCTAAGTGTCCATTTTTTATATTGCTTTCTTTTCTTTTTTATCATTGAAAACACTTGTGTTTACCAAGTTTGAGAAGAAATAGGTCAAATGAAAAGCTTAAATGAATCCTGATTCTTCCTAGTAGTGATCAAACAACTTAAAAAGCTGTCCATTATTGTTTCTTTAATGAATGGTGCTTGTCAATTTGTCAGAAGAGCTTTGATTATTCTCAAGATGATAGTGAACCCTGAGAAAGAGCAGAGCTATCAAGGCTGTGTATGTTTTAAGTCCTTATGCAAGTTATGTTCTTAACTCTTAAATTACATTTCTAAAAGGTATGATAATTTTTATATTTCATACTAAATGTAGCTTAAGAAGTATTTCTAGTGAACATTTTTCTGTTTGTTCTAATGACTCCTGTACTTGAGTGATAATCTCAACTTTATTCACAGAACTGAACTCATCCAAAAAGCCCTTCAGAATATCTGAAAATGTTATACATATTTTTCTCTGATTTTTGCTTGCTTTGGGGTACCTCCTTATTAGTGGTAACATTTATTACTACTATCAAAGTACTCTTTTTTCCTCTTTTCCCCAGTCAACTTTCTGTAAAATGACCTTACTATAATTTTTTTTATCTTTATTTGGTTGAAAGGATGTATGTTTTCATGGTGCAGCTGAAAATGCACCAGAATCCAGTTTAAGAGCAAGAAGTAGTCCCTTATTATCTTGATTAGAGTCTAAAAAAAATGATGTTTTTAATGTGATTTTTTAAAGAGTTTCTTTAGGTTGTTTTAAACATCCTTTGGGCACCCCAATTTTTGTTCATGTAATGTTACTAAAATACTGGTAAGATATGCATTTTCCTAAATTATTTTTGTTTTCCAAAATAAAGCCTTGTAATTTAAAAGGTTAAAGAAAATAGAGGCTTAAAGAATCTTGTATGTTTTCATCGTGTACACTCTGTGACCCACCAATAACCTTAATTTTAAATGTTTACCTTTATAATTTAATTTGGAAAATTGATCCCTCCATATGTAATTTCTAAACAGGTCATATTTTCATAGGAGTGTAGCCAATCCAAGCTTTCAAAGTATATGTTCCTCATCATTGTCTTCAGTGCTTTTCCAAGTATTTTAAAGTATCAAAGTACATATCTCATATTTCATTATCACTCAGCAGCATGAGAATAATAACTTTTAATATAGCATACATAGCTGAAACTCAAACATTCATTTCTGTCCTTAATTTCAACATTTAACTCCCATCTGTTCTTCTCCCTTTTTTCTTTCATTTCCCTGTTTCTGTTTTTCCTCATGCTCTGACATTAAAGTGGTTGCACTGAAAAGACTGCCCTTTTTGAGGAACAGACCGAAGGATAAAGACAAAATGAAGGCCTGCTACCGTCGTTCCATGTGTAAGACTTTATGACAGTTCAGCTTCTTTCAAATGACTACACTGGCTTTCATTACTAATTTTTCACTAACCTTTCTCTGGACTGTACCAATTTCCTTATTTTGCAAAGTGCAGTCTTCCTCTAATACAAGGAGCTGGAAGAATAGTTTTTTCAAAACTGGCACTGAATTTGCATTATATGTATGTCCACTGATACATATATATGCATATGTTTAGTAATACATGTAATATACTTGTAAATTTCCAGTGCTTTCTAAAAGTTGGCAGAGAAAACCCCTTAATTTTATATGCCATAGAGATTTTTTTCCCAAAGAAATTTACTTAAGGAAGAAAATATAACAAAACCTTTAGCATTAGGAAATTTATTTCCTTAATGAATCAGATTAAATAAATAAATAAAATGGCCTATAACCCTTCAATATGTTTGTCATTCTTTATATAATAATATCTGGTCTGGGTTTTCTTTTTTTAAGTGGAGTGGGTAGTTAATTATATTAAATGTCTGTCACTTTGGATATCATCTCTTTCAGGTTTTTATTGAATGGTATACTTAATTTGATTCATAAAATGAATAATTCTTCAGTAACCTGCTCTGACCAAGGACTCTTTCATTTTCAATAATGATGCTGTATAAGAACTGCTCTCCATCTTACCTTTATTCATTCCATTTTTGTCATCACAAAACCACATTGTGAAGGCTTCTAATTATATCACACATCACTGCGCAAAAGCATGGCAGTTGTACATAGTAAAATTCCTTTCTTTGTCTTTTATAGGGGGCGGAGGTGGGATAAAAGTATGTACGGAAATTTATCAGCCTTTGGCCTATTCATTTCATTCAGCTGAATGCATGTCATAATTCAGATGACCCGTGGTTATAGTTTTTGATATCCATTTACATTAATTCATAAACAAAACCCAGATCATTTATAATACAAAATAGATTTAAAAGCAAATACATTTACCATGCTGATCATTTGCTTTCATTTGCATCCCAGCCATGAATGACCTGGTGCAGTCCATGGTCCTAGCAGGACAGTGGACAGGTAGTACTGAGAATTTGGAGGTTCCTGATGATATTTCAAGGAGAAAAGAATTGGGAGCTATGGCCTTCTCTACTACAGCCATCAACTTTTCAACTGTCAACTCTTCTGCAGGCTTCAGATCCAAGCAGTTGGTTAATAATAAAGGTATAGGCCGTCTGCTATTTGCACACTGTGGTGTAACTGTTGGCAACAGGAATTTTAATTTGACTTTCCCCTATGTCCTTTTCTAAAAGCAACAACCTGAAATAATTATCAAAATTTGGTCTGTATTTGATTTGGGGGAATTTTCAAATCATTTCAAAAATTTAAAGCCTTATACAAATAATTAAAATCTTTCCTAGGCTTCCTTTCATAATAAACAGCTAATGAACTAACAAGAAAAGGAGAAGTAAACCAGGTAAAGGGTGAAAAAAGGAGGGAGTGATAGAAGTTTTTTATAAAACTTACAAGCATTACATCTTCAGAGAACCACATAGAACACCAAGCTCTTGCTTTGCTTTTTAGGGTCACGGGGGAGGTTGTTTCATTACTTCTGGTGTTTTCCCCAGACAAGTGAACTCTCGTTAAGAGTTACTCTGTTCATACTCCTAGTTCCAGTTTCTGGTTGAGTCTATGAATATGTTAAATCAAGATGTATTATATATGATTGAAAAATAATTTCCATATTCTGCATAAATAAAATTTTATAATGGAATGTTTTGTTACAAAAATATTTTTATATCCATTTTGCTATTTTGTGTAGATACTACATCCTTTGAAGACGTAAGTCCACAAGGTATTAGTGATGATTCTAGTACGGGATCAAGAGTTCATGGTAAGATACGAACTTTATTTAGAGAGTACACATTTAATACAGAATGAAAATGCTAAAATTCTTGCATTGGCTAGTTGAATGTGGCATTGCCAGCAAGCATGTTTTCCTATCCTATCCTGCAACTCATAGTTAGCTCTACCATTTCTTCAAACTTCTAATCCCTTTTGCCTCTTTTAAGATGACTGCTTCATCTAAATGTTCTCTGTTTTAGTCAAGGTCATTTATAAAGTATGCCTGTACAATCCTCAAAGGTAATTTTGTTACCATTTTTGTATAAGGTTAAAGAGTTACATTTATTGGTTTATAATACCAATATAAAAATATATTGGTTTAAAAATACTAAAAATTAAAGAATGAACTTTAAGAAACTCAATTTTTATTTTCTACAATGTTATTTCAGATTTTTAAATTTGCATCTGAAAAACCCTATCTTTCAAACTAAATTACTAACAATAAATGGATAACATGTTGAAGAATTATATATATAAGCAGCATTTTAAAAAGTAGCCTAGGTCAGTGTTAACTGTACAATTGTTTCCTTTGTATGGATAGGAATGCAGGCCATTATCTGTGCAGGTGCTCATATCCATCCTCTTCGTGGCATCTCTGCAGTATGCAGGTTTCCTTGTATGATCTGTTGTAAGTGACCTAATCACTAGCATTTTGGGGGGACTGGGAGGACATGTTATTCTGTTCAACTAAAACAGTCCCAGTATCCATCTAGAAATCATTTTCAAATCTAAACATGCACTTTATCCTCTTTTCTTTGACTCTTGACTGTTGTTTCAGAAGTGTCCTGTTCTAAAATGTCTAACTGAACTATCTGGAGATGGCTTTGCTTTGTTATCTGTAAGAGTCAACTCTCTGGGCATGCTCAGCCTGTGAAAGTATGCATGATTGCTTCCTCAAAGCATTCTGTGATCAGAATGTAGAGCCCATCAGTGTCATCCGCTAGTTTTATCACACTGTCTCCTGATTTTTTCATTTAGCTTCAAGACCAGCCAGCCTTGATAGTGGCAGAACATCCACTAGCAATAGCAATAATAATGCTTCACTCCATGAAGTCAAAGGTATGCTGTAGGTACATTTATTAACGTACTCCATCCATTTCCGATGTTAAAAAGTGGGAGATGGGATGAAATTCCTGGGGTAAAGTATGAAATCCAAATCATTTATGTTTGGAACATAGTTCTTTGGAACATTTTCTACTTTCCTTCCACATTGTCACACAAACGTATTTTAGTGTATACAAATGTAAAAACAGGAGCAGCTATTTTGGTTTCAGTATTTCATCTTCACTTATAAAAATCTTATTGTAATCTTTATACTTCAAAATTATCTATAGGTCCTTATTTTACTTACATTTTGTCTTTGACATAAAAATGGTTGTCCTTAACTTTCTCATGATGCATGTACATTGAACAAGCATTAATCACATTTTTTACGTACTTTTACCTTAATTTATCCACAAAATAAAAGGAAGCTTTTTGCTTCTGAGAAGCAATTGTGTGTGTGTGTGTGTGTGTGTTGAACAAGAGCTATATGAATGTATATAGCTCATATAAAGAATTATTTTGTGATTTTTTATTTTCAATATGTATTTTAAGGTGAGGTTTTTATTATAAATGTCTGGAGATCTTGACTGAAACCTTTTTCCTTAAAGATAAATTACCTACTTACATTCTGGAATTACGTAGCCAACATATTATAGTTATTCTCTATAGTCCAACTGTTAAATCATAATGAATGCATTTGTTCTAATGCTTTCTGGATTATGAAGTTAGTTTGTCTCAGCTATAATTTTATTTTATCATAAATACTACAGTTTTGTTGCAGTGATCTGAAATACCTGATTTCTGAGGAGGAGATTTAAAAAATTTTTATAATCATGGTCTATATACAGTAGAAAAGTATATTCTAAAAATAGGAAGTTTTTTTTTTCTGATTTGAAAGTTTGACAGTTATATTTCCATAAAATGTTACCTAACTTGAACAAAATTCGTCCATGACCCACTTCACCCTGTGATTGGGAAAATGTAGAAAGCTGTGTTTTCTGTCATGATGTACAGTTTGCTATTGATCGAAACAAATCAATTCTGTTAACTAATAGCATAGAGTTTAGGGAGTTTTATTCTACAACTAGCTAATTGGCATTTTATGTGGTCATTCAACCTCAACTCAGTCTTTAAGGCTGTGTAGGCACCATACCAACAATGGACATCAGGAACAATTAGATGTTTCAGACATTGAATAAAAAGAATATTACATATTCAGTTTCATTCTTTTACTGGAATTTCTTGTGTAATTGCATTGTGTTTTTCTTTGACATTCCATATATGTATGTGTGCTATTAGATTTAAAAAACATTTTTGTTTTTGTTTTTGAGACAGAGTCTCACGATGTTGCCCTCAGTAGAATGCCATGGAGTCATAGCTCACAGCTACCTCAAACTCTTGGGCTTAAGCGATTCTTTTGCCTCAGCCTCCCAAGTAGCTGGGACCGTAGGTGCCCACCAGAACACCCAGCTATTTTTTTTGTTGCAGTTCTCATAACTCTTTAGCTGGCCTGGGCCGGGTTTGAACCCACCAGCCTGGGTGTATATAACCACTGTGCTACAGGCACCAACCCTAAAAAACAATTTTTTTAAGGTTATTCATTTAGGATTAACAGAGAAACCCTCAAATAATGAGGACTTCATGGACAAAGAATTAGAATTTAATTTTTTTACCTTTAGACCAGTTTGGTTTTAACATTCTAAAATAATTTTAAATTCATATAATTGTGTTTTGTTCTGAATTGTGAAGTGTCTTATAATTATTTGAACCTGAATTTAAAAAAATGTATTATTCATAGTCATTTATTCATTCATTTACTCATCAAATGCATTAAGTGCCTGCTTTGTATGAGGCTCTGGGTATGGTGGTAAAAGCAAGTCTTTGCTGGCTGGAGCTTACAGTATTTGTCAGTTTGACAAAACAAGGAAGCAGGTTATGGCAGACGGTTGTTGGACTGATGAAAGAATAACATGGTTTCTAAGAATTTCTAAATAAAGTTTGAAAATAAGTTGCCCTACTCATGTAAATAAGAATGCTGTCAACAAACATTATATAGTATTACTCTCATTTCTCTTATTGAAATATCAACACCATTTACTCCAAAAGCAGGTGCAGTTAATAGCCAAAGCAGGCCACAAAGCCACAGCAGTGGAGAGTTTAGCTTGCTTCATGATCATGAGGCTTGGTCCAGCAGTGGTAGCAGTCCAATCCAGTACTTGAAAAGACAGACCAGATCAAGTCCAGTGCTCCAGCACAAAATGCCTGAAACATCAGAGAGTCAAGCACATCACAAGATCAAAACTGGGTCCCCTGGAAGTGAAATTGTTACTCTCCAACAATTTTTGGAAGAAAGCAACAAGCTTACCTCAATACAGGTTCGTTTTATCTATGGTGACCTTAATTTAGGTGAACACCTTAAGTTAAATGTCTGTGATTGAACTTTATAGCTTTATTTAGTTAAGGAGTGTTAAGAAATAACAGCTCGGCTCAGTGCCTGTGGCTCAAGTGATTAAGGCACCAGCCACATACACCTAAGGTGGCGGGTTCGAATCCAACCCGGGCCCACCAAACAACAATGAAGGCTGCAACCAAAAAAATAGCCAGGCGTTGTGACGGGCGCCTGTGGTTCCAGCTACTTGGGAGGTGGATGCAGGAGACTCGCTTGAACCCAAGAGTTGGAGGTTACTATGAGCTGTGATGCCACAGGACTCTACCCAGGGGGACAGCTTGAGGCTCTGTCTCAAAAAAAAAAAAGAAAAGAAATAACAGCTCTTGGGTGGTGCCTGTGGCTCAGTGAGTAGGGCACTGGCCCCATATACCAAGGGTGGGCAGTTTGAATCCAGCCGGCCAAACTGCAACAACAACAACAAAAAATAGCCAGGCATTGTGGCGGGTGCCTGTAATCCCAGCTACTTGGGAAGCTGAGGCAAGAGAATCACCTAAGCCCAGGAGCTGGAGATTGCTGTGAGCTGTGATGCCGGCACTCTACCGAGGGTGACAAACTGAGACTCTGTCTCTAAAAAAAGAATAAAAAAAATAAAAACTAAAAAAAAAAAAAGAAATATCAGCTATTTTATATCATAAAGTCTACTGTGTCAGAAAAATAAAAGCATGGTTATATTCATTAATGGACTTTTTTTTTTTTTTAAACAGTTGAAGTCCTCAAGTCAAGAGAATCTTTTAGATGAAGTAATGAAAAGTTTGTCTGTCTCTTCTGACTTTTTGGGAAAAGACAAACCAGTTAGCTGTGGTCTGGCCAGGTCAGTAAGTGGAAAAACCCCAGGGGACTTCTATGATAGACGGACAACTAAGCCTGAGTTTGTGAGACCTGGTCCTCGAAAGACTGAAGAAACCCACTTCATTAGTTCTGCGGGAAAAACTACACCAGGCACTCAAGGAAAGATAAAATTGGTAAAAGAAACTCCCCTGTCACGACAATCAAAAGATAGTAACCCTTATGCCACTTTACCTCGTGCAAGCAGTGTGATCTCTACTGCCGAAGGAACTACACGAAGGACAAGCATCCATGATTTTCTGACTAAGGACAGTAGACTGCCTGTATCAGTTGATTCACCACCAGCTGCTGCTGCTGATAGCACCACTGCAGCTTCTAGTGAGTACCGTTTACACCAGTGGTCCTCTCATGCACTTAATGTTTCAGCATATGGTCTAGGTTCTTGCGCCCAAAATGACTTAGCTACAGGTGTGCCTGAGTCTCTATCTGCACAGGCGAGAAACTCAAGAACAAAAAGGTCACATTTTCTAAACCAAACTTTCACCACTTTTAATGCGCCTAGTGATGCGTTTGGAATATCAACAAAGAATAGCATAGGGTCATTTACTATAGCTCATCCATCTCAGCCATTTTTATCCCTGAATACAGAATTAGTTAGTAATATAAGTGGGTTAATTCCCAGGCCAGTCACCAGAGTAACTGACCCAGCTTCTGCCTCTTTGGATAAAGCTGCACAAAAAGATAACAAACAGTTTTCTGATAATCATAACTCCAGTGGCAGTAATGCACAGTTTAATGTAAATACCAATAATCTTGTCACTCCTGCATGCCTCTATCCTGATGACACAGAAACTGCATTGTTGGTTTCTGAGGATAATCAGACTGTTTGGTATGAATATGGTTGTGTGTGATCAAAACTGCACAATATAATACGTCATGTTTAATATACATTGTGCTTGTCTAATCTGATTTGAAGAGCTGCTGTTGAAATGTGTCATTTGGCTAGGTTTATATTTTTTATTTTAAATTGTTGCATAGTGTTTACCTGTACATGATGGCATGTATATAAATATGAATGTGTAACCACATGAAAGCCTGCATGAAATATTAATTGCATTGTACATTTTCTGCATGCCTTGAAAAACCTTAACCATACATGCTCTTTTCTTTCATTTTTTGTCACCTGATAAAAGACTGTTACTTTGATACCCAAAAGCATGTTAAAACCGTTGCATGCTACCTTACCAAGAAGGCATTTCCAAGTCATATTTGCTTTGTTGCTTCTGAGAAAGAATGTTCATTTTCTTCTTTTCCTCCCTCTTCCTCCCCTTCCCCCTCTCTTGTTCTTCCTCTCTGTTGTTTTCCGCAGAATGTATACTTTATATTGCACATGTACAGTATTAGTGAGGAAAATATATAAGATGTCATTGTCTTTTGCCATTTAATTATGTCATCTGTCCTGTTTTATTTTCAAAGAAATAGTTAATAATTCAATTTAACACTATATAGCAAATATTAACTAATGCCCATATTTATAAAACATTGTTCAGATTTAAAACATTGTCAATACTCATAAATTTAGTGTTATTCCTAGAAAACCTCATCAAATTTAAATGTGATTTATACAGTGCCTAAGAGCATTTGCATTAATTCTTTTTCTTTGTAACTTTCCTTCATCCGATCAATACAAGAGTTCTTTCCTTCAAGATGACTTACTCGGAAGCAGTTAATAGTTTTTTTAGTTCTTTCTTTTATAGTCAAAAAGAAATAAACCAAATCATATTCATTGTGTTGAAAATCTTTATTTTTACTTCTATTCCAAAATGGTAGCAAGTCTACAAAATGGTGAAAATTGTTACTTCTATAAATATTAAATTATATATATATGTATATCCTTAAAGCAAAATTTTTAAAAATATACTGTGCTAAAATGTAAAATTAGGGCATGTAAACATTTAAATAAACAAAAAAAGTATGCTTTTAGTAGAATAAGTTTTAGGTTATAAATACAAACTCTCTTTGGCTAATATATAAAAGACAGAGAAAATATTTGCTAATTCCAGTGTCATGAAATTTTAAATGACCTTCTGTGTTTATAATACTTTTAAAGCAAGTCAGTTAAATTTGAATCTCTAACTTCCAGAATATTAAAAAAAAAAAAGTATAACCCTGATTTACTTACTGGAGGAGTGTGTCTTAGCTCTATCTTAGAAATGTTTTGCCATTTTAATTCAGCCTGAATATTGCTGATAGCTCAGCCTGGCACTTGAAGGAATGTCTTGAAATGTGACTTCTAAGTGGGGAGAAGAAAATTATTATTTTATACTTGTTATTATATTATGTTCTTAGTATTAATTGAACCAAAGAAAAATTCTCTACAGACTCTTTCCTTAATGAAATTTGTACCCTTTGTAGATTAAGGTATCCTCTTACACTGACACAGGATCATTTTGGAGAGTAGGCCCCTTCTGTTTATGACTTTGACCACACTTTTTTCCTTATAGCTGTTACTGAAAATGGTGCTAGTGCAGGTAATGAACACAGTCAGAAAGTTTTCATATTTTTTAGTACGACTTAATGTACTTTCTCCACGAATACATCATTCTATTTTATTGTCAATTGTTGCTCAGTCCTAACATTGTAAATATTTTTGGTGCTAATATTCTCCCTTTCTTTTTCCATGACTTAGTAGTAAAATATAATGGTAGATACAGCTCAGATTGGATGGGGGCCATATATGACACAAATGTCAATTATTAGTATTATTGATTTTCCATATTGAGTCAAAAATTATTTCACAGTTGTTTCAATCTTTTAGATACCATAAATCTGGCCATAACACTTTATGTTTAAAATATTAACTATATTCATTCAAAATACATTGAAAAATCACACCTATATTAAAAACCAAGTGATTATTAACAGAATTAGAATTAAAGGAAAGAAGTATTTTCTACTCAAATGGCTACAGGTATTATATACAGCATATTTTCAAAAAGTATATGTCTGTATGTAAGACAGATATACCATGTCCATGTGCTCAGGACTGACCAAGAATAAGGTCTACACTTCCTCCAGAAACCACACCTGTTGGGGAATCATAAAGTTCCCCCCCGAAACAACCCAGTTTGTTACCTATATTTTTTCATAGCTCCTGGAATCAAATTTATATCAGTAGCAAAAACCTTAGAAGTCATACGGAACCAGTGTTACCCAAACATTTAAAAAAGTCACCATAATACTTTCTGTAAATGAAATCTTACACAGATGCCCAAAATTAAAACAAACGAAATCTTTAAGATAAAAGTAAAGCCACTCTAACTCAAGCCACTGCACTTATTTCCTCTAAGATACCTGCATAAATATCCTACAGCTTCACAAATGATTTGAAAAGCTAATCTGAACATTTAGTACCCTAATTTTACTTAAGATGAAACTGAACAGGTTTTAATATTCCTGACCTAACTTCTAGAAATTATACCTATATGATTTGTGTGTAACATTATAAACATATTCTCATGCATTGAGTCTTCTTTAACCAGAGCAATTTTAGCTATAATCAATGTAAAGTAGGTATATTATTTTCCTATAAAACACTGCTTAGCCCTGGTTTTCTTAGTAAATAATACAAATATTTCATGCCAGATGTTTCTGCTGCTCCATGCAAGATTATTTTTATTTTAAAACTGTATGGTGGGGTGGCGCCTGTGGCTCAGTGAGTAGGGTTCTGGTCCCATATAACAAGGAGGGCGGGTTTGAACCTGGCCCCGGCCAAACTGCAACAAAAAAATACCTGGGCATTGTGACGCCGGTAGTCACAGCTACTTGAGAGGCTGAGGCAAGAGAACCACCTAAGCCCAAGAGTTGGAGGTTGCTGTGAGCTGTGCCAGCACAGCACTCTACCAAGGGCAACAAAGTGAGACTCTGTCTCTAAACAAACAAAAAACAACTGTATGGTGACTATTTAGTAAATAAACATACTAATTTTAAGTAAGCCTATATGATAGTAAGAGGGTAAAATATATTATAGACTTTTTAAAAAGTGATAGCTTTCCTAAGAATATTACTTATGGCTTTATAATCAGTCTTTAAATATTGAGACGTCTATCAGATTAATAAATTTCCTAGTTACAGCTGCCTTCCCATTGCCCTACTCAGTGACAGCTCTTTAGTTTCTTATCTTCATGAATTGTATTATGTTTAACCTTTGATTAAGTAACATGAAATGCTTTTCTCCTGCAGATGTGGACAAAGTACAAGAAAGCAGAAATTCAAAAAGCAGGTCAAGGGAGCAACAAAGCTCCTAATTCTTTTATCCCACTACATGACATGTGGGCCAAGTGGTGAGTTTCCTGCTTAAAATGTAAATGAGATTTGTCTCATTTATATAAACTAACCAAATTAAGTATGAGAACAAATGCACATTGCATTAACAGTTGTAAATAATGCTTGCTTAATTCATTGACATTCTGCCCTACTTATTAGTAAAGCAAGATTAGTGGATCACAATAAGTTTTACCTGTGCAGAAAACAAATCTTTTAAAATTATTTTTTTCTCAGTTTAAATTTAATTTGACTGCTGAGTAATGTTCAAGGAATTCCTCTTTTCAGTTTGAAGCCTCTTCATGATAGGAATACAGGTTCCCCAAAATTTTCTCAATAATTGATGGGAATAAATTAAATGCCTGGTCTTTGAAGAGCCACTCAAAGAAAAATTGTCTCTGATTTTTCTGTTACACTCTCATTCCCATAGAAATGTCTGGTGCATGCTGTTCTTAGAGTGGCTACCCTGTATTTTATCTCTCTCTTATCTTCAAGCTTTTCTTATATTTTCTTTCTTCTTTCTACCTTCCAACTAAATACAGAGAGAAAAGTGTCCTTCAGTTTCTCAATATGAAGCCTTTATTTCTGAAGTAACAAGACACCTAGCAACTATAGGAATCATTTTTAAAAATCTTTAAGGAGACTTTTAACAATCCTTCGTGAATAGAGCAGGCAAGAAATACAAACCTTCATTTCTTCCTTGAATCAAGGAGCACTACTGGATTCAGCTGCCAAAATTTTTAGAAGGTTTTAGCCCTTACTATACGTTGTACTGTTAAGATCTACTGAATAAAGGACGTTCTCTCGCTAAGGACCAAGTGTTTTAAGGTCAAGTGTTCCAAGAAGTACACCAAGAACAATCTACTTTTTTTCATCATTTGTTTCATGGATTTATCTGTTTGCTTAATGCTTCTACTAAATATTAGCCCAAATCTAGCCATTTATATTTAGTTGTGTAAATCTAAATTAAATGCTGTAGTATTTTGTGGAATGTACTATATATCAAGATACAGAGAAAATTGTTTTGGCATGTCAGAGCCTTACTTGGTTAGCAGACTGCATGTGTTGGTACTTTTTTTTCCCTTAAAGCCAATTATTTTGATGTACTTCAGAAGAAATTCAGTTTATAAGATAAATCTAAAAGATCCATAATGAAATAGAAGTTATAAAAATTTATAGTGATATTAATCTTTCCATATTCCCTATGAAGCAGCACTAAGCATTCATACGTGGATCCAAGGTAATTAAAGTGTTTTTCTGAAACATTTTTTAGTAAGATGGTTTTCCAGCAAATGGCATTCCCAATATAAAGCTCTTCTGTTTTAACTCATTTCCCTTTTTTGGTATTGGGTTATGGATGTGTGTTGTTTTTTTAACTTGAGAGCTGACTGTTGCTTAAGAAGTTTTCTTATGGCAAAAATAATGTAAATAATTTACTATAATCTGCATTTTGCCAGGAGCTCATTTATTATTAAGGTTATCATTTTTATTAATAAGAATTTTTCTGTTTTTGTCCTTTATAATACATTAAAGTTGATAACTATTATTGGTACTTTTGAAATATTTGTACACATTTGTTACCTTTAAACATTTGGAAGAAGCACAAAAAAGTAGTTTTAGTTAATCCAGGGAAACATCAATTTTTTAGTAGTTCCAATTTTATATCACAGTTTTATTTTCTTATCAAATCCAGAAAAATGCATTGATAACTCATGAATGCAAATTCGTTATTTCACATACATATCAGAATAATCTCTAAGGTCTAAAATGAAAAAGATGTTGACTATTTTTTATTTTAACAGTATACTTCTTAGGCTTTCGTTACCAGCTCAAAACTTTTTGGAATAATTATTTCCATATTCCATAGTGTGTGGTTAATGAATTGTGTGTTTCATCACTAACCCATTAGCCATGGGAAAAGTCAGTCTCTCTCTAACAGGCCAGTATCAATGTTGCATTCATAATTTGCTTTCCCAAAGACCACCAGTAAAAAAGAGAGATAGCATGTTTAGTTGACCAGAAATTGATGTGGAAGTTAGATAACTTTTACTTATTTAACTCAATTCCACCATTAACTGAGGTTTCACCACCAAATGCTGTAAAGTTAAAAATCTTGAAACTCTTGGATGAAAGGTGCTATCTATGTAAATGTAAATACAAAGGATTCTTACTAAAATACAAATATTGCACAACAGAAATACTTAAAACCTATTCTTTAAACTTTGAAACATCTTTCTCTCCATCATGACTCCCTGGATTCAAGTATCATATTGGTAATGGGTATCAGAGCAATTGAGAGACCACTGCATGTAAAAATGTAAATTCATTTTTAGGTGGATAAATCAAAATTAAATGTAGGAATTATGTATTAGCTAAATAAGGTAGGTAACTTAGATTTGTATTAGCTAGCATCTAATTTGCACAATTAGGATACATCCAGAACAATTACTGAAAGTTGAAATTTAATAAGTGTGAGGAGGCCCAATGAAGGGGAATGATAACACAGCTTACCTCTCCAGGACACTAATACCCTAAAATAGTGAACCTGCTGAGGTAAGCACATTAATACTTAAGTAGAAAATGTTGAAGGATAGCCTGTAAAATACTGAAACTAAGTAGGTTGACTCTGAGAAAGGATAATTAAAGAGACAACCAAGGAATACATCGAGACTGCAAAAATACAAATTCTCTTCAATTATATTCATCACTTTTTTCATACCATTTCAAGAAAGGACTGGATAATAACCACATGAACGTTTTATTTTCTCCAAGATACCTTCAGAAGGAAACTTCGTAAGAAGCCACTCTTTTCCCTTAGATAAACTCCTGCTACTGCCAAACAAAATAGTAAAGCTAATTGGAAACTGACTGGAGCCTGGCATGTGTTTAATTATCTGGCTCTATTCTAAAGCAACACCTAAACCCCCAAGGAAATTGAAGACGTCAGTATACAGGGTAATAGCTTTGGCCCAGAGCTACAATAATGTGCTTCAGATCTGGCCATGTGGAAATGTTTTGTCCAAGTTTTCGAATTGGTGGTTACCAAAGAGTTCTCAAAACACATTTGTATGTAGCACCTTTCATGCAAGACATGGTACGAGCCTATTTAAAAATCACTGTGCATATTATACAACTGCAGCCACCTCAAAAACGAAGTACTACAGCTTGTGCTGTTTTAACAGTTTATGTCTGGAAGAGAAAAAGATACTGTACCTAATCTGCAATGCGGAGTAATAATGTGTGCTAATTGACTTTTGTGTCTTAAGTTACATTTTATGGAAAAGTGGTGAATTTCTGTTTTTCTTTTCAGCTACCCTTAATCCTGAGGTGTATTTTTTTCTTTAAGCCTTGAATGAGTAATACAAAAGAAGCCCATTTTATAATATAAACCTTGATGTACATGTTGTGATATTTGGATAATGAAAATGCCTTAAAAGGAATGCTTATGGATAAAGTTGCACTTACAACACCCTCAACAAAACCTGACTTTAAATTCTTTTTCTTTTCTACTAAGGGTTTTCTTTTTCAATGTTTGCTATTGTACTTACAACTGTTATTAAATACCAAATCAAATATTATAAAATCTGTAACATTTCCTTTAAAACTAATGCTAATTAGGGATTTATAGTTGAATGGCAAAATGTTTATTACTTGGCAATACCTGATGTCAGCCACAGGCATCCAACTCATAACAAAAGAGACATCATTGTTTGATTGATTTGTCTTTTAAAAAACATTTTTCATTTTAATTTTTAACTTTGTTTCTCCTTAAAAAATTAAGTTCAATTAATATTCACTTATCAAACTGATATAAAAATAAAACCAAGAGGTGATTTTTATAACAAGTGCTTAGTAATCATTTAAAAATAACATATCCTTTCCCTTTGCCCTGGAGAACTACTGTCAGTTATAACCTATAACCTTGTTTAGTTCATTTGGTTTTAATTTTGGGATAAGTATTAGAGGTTTGGGGAAAAAGAGAAGAGACGCTGTCAATCCCAAAATAGGTTTAAATACCAACTAATAGCATGCACATATTAATCTCTTATTTTCACTTACAGACTTTATATACAAAGCAACCTGAGATTATCTTTTTGTCTTAGAGATCCTATACAGAGTAGCTAAAAACGTGGCACCTTGAGAATAAGGTAATTATACTTTGCCTTTTAGTAACACATGCTGGTACAAATTAAGCACAGTTACCTCTGCCAAAGGCAAATTTTTTTTTTAGTGATTAGCTTAGGAAAATGTTCTTTTAAGAATATCCCATTTGAGGTGTGGTGTGGTGGCTCATACCTGTAATCCCAGTACTCTGGGAGGCTGAGGCCAGTGGATTGATTGCTTGAGCTCACTTCAAGACCAGCCTGGGCAAGTGAGGCCCTATCTCTTAAGATAATAATAATAGGGGTCGGGTCAGCTCAGGTCAGAACAGCACCTGGGCATTTGGCTACTTACCTCTCCTGTAAAATGGAAAAGATCAGAAATAAAGGTCAAAAACTTAAAAAATAATAATAATAGCCAAATGTTGTGGCAGGCACTTATAGTCCCAGCTTCTACAGAGGCTGAGGCAGGAAGATGACCTAAGCCTAAGTTTGAGGTTGCTGTGAGCTATGATGCTTGCTATGGCACTCTACTGAGGGGGACAAAGTCAGACTATGTCTCAAAAAAATATATATATCCCATTTGATTGTACTAGAGGAAAATAGGAGAAATTTCATGACCACCATCCACATGGGAGGAGGACCTATGGTCTCAAGGGCACATGTGGGCCTCCAGATCCCTAAGAGCAGCCCCTCAACTGAATCCAAAGTTCACAGAAATCCTTTTATTAAAAGTATTTATTCTAAAAATGAATGAAATAAATAATAAAAATAATTAAAGGATTTATTCTATAAAATTTTGATTTAGTCAGAAGGCCACACTCAAGAAGACCAAGGCTACAAGTTCCCTACCCTCGCTAAGGGAGGTGAAAGAAATATGTAAGATTTTTGAAATAGTTCCTATATGACAAATTACCTTACATCAGCGGTTCTCAATCTGTGGGTTGCAACCCACAGGAACTAGAGTAAAGGGCCGCGGCATTAGGAAGATTGAGAACCACTGCCCTAGATTTTCCTGGGGTTTTATACTGTTTCAGAGGTCATAATTGAAAAAGGCAATAAAGCCCAGAAGTCAGAAGAAATTTGTACAAGTGTGTTCACATTTCTAATCTCCAAAGGCTAAACAAATCCTTTTTAATGGCAAAATGTACATTCCACAATTGAGTTTTAAAATGTAGTTTTAAACATATTTTCCACCCCTAGTGGCTTTTCTAGACTAAAATTTTATAAAGCTCTGTTTTTATACATGATCGATAAGCTTATTCTTCACTGAAAGAAAACTGGTTTTTTTCACTGGTTTAAAAAAAACACCCAATAATATAAAGTTTTTACCCATGCCCCCAGGTCTAAGAATCTTGAGGGGGGACAAGGCTGGGCAGTCATTCACAACTGTTAATCCCTGGGAGGTCAGAGCAGGAAGATGGCTTGAGGCCAAGTGTTTGAGACCAGCCTGGGTACAAGACCCTGTCTCTACAAAAAAAAATTTTTTAATTTAGTGTGTGGTGGTACCTTCCCTATAGTCCTATAGAGTACTTCCTGCATGTAAAGACTAAGGCAGGAAGATCACTTGAGCCTAGGAGTTCAAGGTTGCACTGAGCTGTGATGTTGATCATGCACTCTAGCCTAGAGCATGGAGCAAGACTATCTCAAAAAAAGAAAAAAAAATCTTGCTTGTGAGAATTCTTAATCTCCACTTCTCCAAAATAACCACTATCAACAATTTATTTTTATTGATTGATTTTCAGCTTTTGGCAGAACTGCTGTTTCTCCTTTTGGGAATGGTTATCAAGTTTTTGTTGGTTTGTTTTTGAGACAGAGTCCAAAAACCAACTGAGATTATGTCGCCTCAGTAGAGTGCCATGAGGTCACAGCTCACAGCAACCTCAAATTCTTGGGCTTAAGCAATTCTCTTGCCTCAGCCTCTCAAGCAGCTGGGACTACAGGTGCCCACCATAATGCCTGGCTATTTTTTTGTTGTACTTGTCATTGTTGTTTAGTAGGCCGTGGGCAGGTTCCAACCCACCAGCCCTCGGGCATGTGGCTGGCGCCCTAACCACTGAGCTAGGGGTGCCAAGCCCACTAACAATATTTTATATTTCTATGTGTTTTTTTTTCTTTGAGATAGTCTCACTGTGTCACCCTCTATAGAGTGCAATAGCATCACAGCTCACAGCAACTTCAAACTCTTGGGTTTAAGCAATTCTCTTGCTTCAGCCTCCTAAGTAGCTGGGACTACAGGTACCCAC